>JASPKP010001925.1:0-25610 GCA_030674155.1 Stramonita haemastoma | reverse complement strand
TTTGATGAGGTGTAAATTGGGTTTAAGAAAGAGAAAAAAAAGAGCTTTGGGAAATTTATCTAGAAAAACAAAAGATGAGAATGACAGACAGATTTATTTTTACAACACGGAAAAAATTAGACGTTATTAAAGCCCAAAACGCTAAACATTTAGAAAACAAAAAGTAGAGCCTAGCTAACAATAGTTCAAATTCAGCACTTTCTGGAATAACTTGGGGGAGAAATGGGTTGTGTTAATAAAGATGAGTTTCAAAAAAAAAAAAAAAAGCAGGGGGGGTTTTTAGCTATTTAAAAGGGGGGTATTTCAAAGTAATAAACAGTATTTAATCAATGCATACACACAGAACCAAGATTGTTAGAAGAAAATAAAATGAACGGGAACAGGAGATTACAAAAGAAGAAAAAAAATGGGATTTTAATATTTTAATGAAGTCTGGGAAGGCAAAACAGGAGGGAATTAAAAATTTTTGGGCAGGAAAATTGCTAAAAAATGAAATTAGTGAAGCAAAAAACAGTTCATATTCAAGTTTTTCAATCCCTATTTTCAGTAAAGGAAATTTATCCAAAAAATATGGTTTTTAAAGCCATTATTACCCGATTTTTTAAAAAGGGGGGGAAAACCAGAGCTAGTAGAAAATTTTAGGGGAGTACATTTTTGGTTTACTATTGAATGTTAACTTCTATATTAAAAACAAGTTTTGTCGTGGGCTAGGAAAATGTCACTTGATTGTTAAAATAAAGGGGGGGTTTTTGGGGGGAAAAAAAAATATTCTACGATAGACCAGATTTTCAATCTATATTAAAATTGTCCGAAGTGTATGTCTAAGAAAGGTAAAAGCTGTCGTTGCTTTTTGTTGACTTTAAAAAAGCTTTTGACTCGTTTTTAAACATGAAAAAAATTTTGAGCTGTTTTAAAATTCGGGGGGAAAAAGGGAAAAATTTTTTTGTTTTCATTATCACCAGTATAACTCATTATTTTGGGGTGTTTTACGAAAAAACCCCCCAAATTTATCAAAAGTTTTTTTGAATGTCCAATAGGGTCAGGCAAGGCTGCCCTTCTGGTCCTATGTTGTTTTCAGTATTCATTAACCAGTTTGCGGGTGATTGAATGAAAAGGAAGGCACAAAGTCCAGTTATTACAAAATATTATGGATATCTTTATTCAAAACCGGGGGTTTTGCAACACCCCAAATTAAAAATATTTTAAAAGATGTTTTAATTTTTTTAAACCAATTGAGTTTTCAACATCAATAAAACAAAGGTGTTTTGGGCCCTTTGGGGAAAGGGGGATTTTTTTTAAAAAAGGGGAAAACAATGGTTTTTACGGTGGTATTATGTTGTAGACGTGAATCAGTATTGTTTTTTTGGGGTTTTTAATTTTTCACAAAAAAAAATTTAAACTGTAAATTGGGTTTAAATAGAACTTTTTTGTCACAAAGGGGAAAAAGGGAAGGGGAGTGATTCATTTTAAATAAAGTCTTTCTTAGTATAAAGAGTTTAAACGTTCGTACTTTCTTAAAGATTTTCGATTTTAAGATTCACCCAATTTCTATTGTAGTCATCAAAAATATTGGGGAGAAACAAAACTAGAACACATCGAGAAAATTCATTTGATGGCATGTAAAAAATTTTTTAGGGAGTACCAGTAAGGACACCCATAACGATGGGAAAATGGTGATTTTATGAAGATATCCCCTGTATGTCAATTCCTGTTTAAGAGCCATTAAGTACTGGTTTTTTAAAAAAACTGCAATTTTTCAAAAAAAGGGAAAATCATATAATGCCCTTTTTCATGCAGCTTTGAGGTTAGACAGACATGGGAAACATTCTGGATTTCAAAAAAAGATAAATTTT
Source organism: Stramonita haemastoma (assembly GCA_030674155.1). Taxonomy (NCBI): domain Eukaryota; kingdom Metazoa; phylum Mollusca; class Gastropoda; order Neogastropoda; family Muricidae; genus Stramonita; species Stramonita haemastoma. The sequence goes on along the minus strand of JASPKP010001925.1, from coordinate 23,757 downwards.
GTTTTGAAAAAAGGTTTTAACATTGTTTGGATTTTTGCAAAGTTGGGGGAGATGTAAAAGGGGTTTCTTAGGGTTTTTTTTAAACAAAGATTAGTGGAAACTGTTCATTCAAGACTGTGATGGGATTACGAGATTTAAAAAGAGGCAAAGACAATTACAGGGTGGTTTAAAAGTATTTTTGAAAAAGAGCAAAATTTTTTAAAAATCTATTGATTTTCTACTGCTTTCGAGGTGCAATTACACAAGCAAGATGAAAAGTTTTTACCTTTTTTAATAATAAAAGTTTTTAGATATATTTTAAAATGCTCAAGAAAAAATTTTTTCCTTTTTGTTTAAAACAATAGTTGAAAATGAAGCCCACTTTATTTATGGAATTTTTTCATGTCCCAGGCTTCGGGGAAAAAAATTCTTAAGCAAGTTTCGTCAATGTGCCCATTACCCGATTTTCTCAAAGAAACCCAAATTTTACGAGTACGGGGACAGTTTGTTTTTTTAAAATTTTTCAATCTATTAACAAAAAAGGAAAAAAATTGTTGAACCCCAAATGTTTCTTGATTAGCTGTTACGACAGTATAAAAACTTTATGCATGTTTTATTACACATAATTTTTTTTCTTTTGTAGCTGTAAACACGGTTTGGGTTTCAGATTTCAATCCTTTAAATGGAAAAAATTTTTGTTTTTTCTCTTTAATCATTGATAATAGTTACTTGTTTATGCATTTGCTTTGCTAATAATATGAAGGGAAACCATTCCCCCACCCCCCAACCCCAAAAAAAATATATTGTGGTTTCCCAAAGGCCCAAAAATTCATTAAATCTTTCAGTGTTCAGTGTTCTACACAAATACAAAACACACACAACACACACACACACAAAAAAACCCCACACACACACCACTCCCCTCTCTCTCTCTCTCTCTCTCCTTTTGTTCTGCCACTCTCTCTCTCTCTCTCTCTCTCTTCTCTCTCTCTCTCTCTTCTCCCCTCTCCTCTCTCTCTCTCTCTCTCGGAGGATAGCCTAGTGGTCAGAAACATTGCGCTGGCAATTTGAGACCCGGGTTAAAACCGGTCGAGGACATTTTTTCCTGGAGTTAACATCAGTGCTAAATCCACTTCCCCAAAAGTCCTTCAGATGAGTTTTTAAAACCCCGAGGCCCCTTTGAGCGAAACGCCGAAAAACATCTTGCGCACCCTTTAAAATTCCTTTTCCCGGGTTTTTCGTAAGATTTAGGCCATTGTGTGCCAGGGGGGAACAGTATTTCAAAACTGTTTCCCCCGGGGGGGACGGGGATGTAAAAAAGCAAAATAGTGCTTTTTTCCATTATCCTCGATAAAAAAAAAAAAATAATCAAATCAAATTTTCTCTCTCTTTCTCTCTCTCTCCCCTCTCTCTCTCTCTTTTCTCTCTCTCTCTCTCTCTCTCTCTCTCTTTTTTCCCCTCCCCCCCTCTCCCCTCTCTTGGGGGGGTGGGGGGGTGGGGCAAGATTTTTGATATTGGCTTTTCCCCTCTTTTTTTCTTTCTAGTCTAGCCCCTAGCTCTCTCTCCAACTTAGAATGTGGAAATAAAAATATAACTTTGAACTAACTCTCTCTCTCTCCCCTCTTTTCCTCTCTCCTCTTTTTCTCTCTCTTTTCCTCTCGCACACACACAAAACACCACACACACACACACACACACCAAAACACAAAACACTACACACACACACACACACCCCCCGCACCACCCCACACGGGCAGGGAAAAAAGTAAAAAATTTTTCACACAACACAACACAAACATCACAACCAAAAACACGAAAAAGGGCGACGTGCGGGGCCCCCCACAACACACAACACATAAAACACAACACACAGAGTTTTTTATTAAAACACTTCAAATCTTTCCTTAGGGGTAATGTAAAAACCCCCAGGCATGTTTTTTCTTGCAAATTTGCAATTCACGATGCAAAAAAAAAAAAGGAAAAAAAAGGAGAGGAAAAAATATAAAAACCCGTCAAGGGATGTAACTTCCATGCTGATTACTTCCTTTTTTTTCTTTACATCAGGAGTCTATTAGGTGTCTGTTGACAGAAGGGGTTTTTAGGTTTCTTTAAAGGGATGGGGGCCAGCAGCTGAGGCTAAGGCAAGGGGTGAGGGGGGTTGGTTTGGGAAAGGGGAGGGGGGGGGGGGTTTAAAAAGGGTGGCACTTTTAGCAGTGTTTTGGGGGAAAAAGAGCAATGTTTACATAAAAAAATGGGCAAGCCAAAGGGCCCTTTTCCCCGTCTTTTTGGGGGAAAAAATTTTCCCCCCCCCCCTTTTCTCTCTCTCTCTCTCTCTCCCTTCTCTCTCTCTCTCTCCTCTCTCTCACACACACAAAACCCCACAACACACACACAAACCACACACAAAACCCGCACATACACACACACCTCTCTCTCTCTTTTCTTTTCTCTCTCTCTCTTTCTCCCCTTTTTCTTCTCTCTCTTCTCTCTCTCTCTCTCCTTTATTTGGAAAAATTTTTCCCCCTTTTTTCCAAAAAGTATTTATTTATATTACATGTACAATTTTTGATAGATAGTGGTGGATTGATGTTTTTGGTTGTTTATTTCAAATTTTTTTCTCTTGTTTGTCCTTATTACTAACGCTTTTTCTTTTTTTTCATAATCAAAATTTTTTATTGGGGACTTTGATTTTTGGTTTCTGAAAGAGTGCATTTTTTACCTTTCATATTTTTGGGGGCCTTTATTTTGTGTGTTGTTTGGCACTTTCGTAAGTTTTTTTTGTTTAGTATATTTTTAACTTGAAAGTATCCTGAAAAGGGCGGGGATGGATGTTAAAAAAAACACATGAGTGCTTATTATTATCCTCGAATAAAAGACTTTGCCTTGCCCTTTTAAAAAACTTTGTCTCTCAAATTTTTTCCCCCTCTCCCGTCTCTTACACACAAAGAGACCCGGAAAAGGCCCCCCCCCCCCCCCCCCTCTCTCTCTCTCTTTCTCACTTTTGTTTCTCTGTTTATGTGTGTTGTCCTATCTTTCTCTTTCTTCCTCTATCTGCATTAGGCCCCAGCTGTCTAAAAAAGGGAAATCATTTTTGCTATGTGAAAATTTTTTTTGGGCCAAAAGAACCTCCCCTTTTGTTTAAAAAATGACGAAAAAAATCATACTTGGAAAGCTTTTTTTAGGGCAGAAAAAATTTCCCTTTGTATGAAAACTGAAAAATTTGTTCCAAAGGGGGAGGCCAAATTTAAACCCGGCTATAATTGTTGAAAACCTTCAAATTCGGGGGTGTTGCCCTCTGACCCCCACAAGGGGCTCTGCCCCCCTTTCCCCCTACTTTTCATAGTTTTTTGACTGTCAAAATTTCCCACCCCTCACACACACCCCACACACATACACACAATATCTCTGTTTTTCTCCCTCCCTCTTTCCCCCCTCTTTCTCTCCTCTCTCTCTGTTCTTCTCACTCAGTGGTGTGTCTGTCTGTGTGTCTTCTTCTTCTTCTCATTGGGGTTTTAAAAACCTTCCCCTACAAGGTGATTTAGACCCAAAGGTACTTCACGTTAAAAAAGCACTAAAAGGGGGGGGGGGGGGGAAAAAGTGAAAGGATAAAGAATATAAAAAATGATGATAAGTTTTTAAAAATTTCATTTTTTGTAAAATGAAACCCATTGGTGATTTGGGAAATTTTTTTCTGTATCTGATACTGGGAAAATGCGACTCGGAATCATACAGAAAAAACTTTGGAAAAATTTTCCCTATTTTTTTTCCCTTTGATCTATCCCTTTGCTTTCATATGAGGCATGAGCACGGGCAATCACCCCAATATATGATGGACTGATATAATAGCGAGCAAGTGCAGAAAAAAAAATTTTTTGAATTTTTAGTTTTCCAAGCATTTAGCGTAATTTATGAATTTGATTTATATGTGTCGTGGGGCAACACAAAAAATTTTAAAGTGAAATCAAAAAAAAACTTTGAATTACAGATTTTCCCAAGAATTGAAATAATTTCGAAAAAAGATAAACTTTAGACCTATATATTATTCATTATGCCCTTTTGTACATTCTGAAGCATTTGCGTTTTGCCGGGAGAATTTTCCCAATTCTTTCCCCAGAAAAGCCCCCAATGTTTTTGGGAACCCAGAAAAAATGTTACCCCCAATCCCTTTTAGAAAAAAAGAATGCCCCAAGGGAAACCCATGATTTAAAAAATAAATTTTCAGTTTAGGGGGGTCCCCAATTTTTTTTAAAGCCAGAAAAAAATGATTTTGAATCAACAAAAAAAAAAGACTTTGGGTAAATCACAAGAAAAAATATCTGAAAGATAATTTGGGGGCCAAAAAAATTGTGAAAAATTTCACTTGGGGTGTCTGTTGTCTGTGTGTCGGGCTGTCTCTCTCTGTCTCTCTTCTCCAAAAACCCTTTCCCCCCTTTCATATCTTTTGTCTCAATCTCACGGGGCTGTCTGTCTCTCTCTAGATACACCCCTTCATTTTCAAAAGCACAGCCACACACACACACACACCCCACAAAAATCTACCCCCCCCCTCTCTTCTCCTTACACACACACACACACAATTTTTTGGGTAGTCTGTGTTTTATCTTCTCTTTCACTTTTCCCCCCCCTTTTCCAATCTCTGACAGTCTTTTCAATATGTTTTTTATCTCTCACCCCCCCAACTAAACCCCTTTTCCCCTTTTTATTTTCTGTTTTAAGTCAGCATCGGGAAATACTTCCCTAGTATCCCTACTCCCCCCATTCACAGTCACACAGCCCACATGGGACACATACAAAAACCACAACACAAAACCCAAGATCGACCCCGACTGGACTCGACTCGACTCACTCTCTCTCTCTTGAAAAAAAAAATTCTCCCCTGTTGTCTGTTGTCTGTCTGTCTGTCTGTCTGTCTGTCTGTCTTCTCTCTCTCTCTCTCTCTCTCTCTCTCCCCTTTTCTCTCTCTCTCCCCTGTAAAATTTCCCAATTAAAAGGGGCAAGTTTTCGGGAAAACACAATCTTTTTCATATTAATAAAAAGTGAATCAAAGCCCAATTAGACCCGTCAAATAAATAATTTTTTAGAATACATGGAGCCCAAAGGGACTTTTTGGGAATACTTTTTTTGCTATTAAAATACATTTTTTGTCTTTTAAAAATACTATTTTTCATTTGCTGGGTGGAAAAACGGTTTGAACAACAACACTGTCTCTTCTCTTACAACAAAACCCCCCCCCCACACACACCACACAACCCCACAACCCCCAAAAACACACAAAAACAACACAAAACACACACACAAAAACATTTTTCTCTCTCTCTCTCTTCTCTCTCTCTTTCCTTCTCTTCCCCTTTCCCCCCTCCCCAAAATTTTTTGTTAGTATTGCCAAATTTTTCAGTATAAAAAATACCAGATGAATACTTGATTTCCCCCTCAAAAACTGATTGAAGGAAAGGATCTGAACAAAGGTCTTTGGGTGTTTCCCGTCTGTTGCCCCCCCCAAACCCCAGCCCCCCAAGCCAAAACAAAATTTTCTTTGGAAAGAGGGGGCTGTCTTGGCCGGTGGTATGGATAACTCCAACGCAGCAGCAATGCTTTAGTAATTGGCTTTGGTTTATGCCCCTTTTTTAAAAGGGAAACCCAAAAAAATGTGAAAGTTTTTTCTATTTTTTAAAAAATTTTGGGAAAGCTCTTTATTGCGAAAACCCCCCCCCTTCCCCCCGGGGGAAAACCCCTTTTTTGTCGTGGAGAAAAATTTTTCCCCCCTAAGCGGAAGTTATAGTCTATTAATGTGAGAACAATGGAAACAAAAAAGTAAAGTTTTACCTTTTATTTACCACTTTAATTTCAAGGAAAACAGATGGACCCCCCTTACATCAGAGTGACAGACATCAAAAATGCTATGTTGAATAAAGTTTGCTTGGTTTTTGTTTTTTGAAACATGGTTGTGCCCAAAAACGCCTGTTCCCGGATTTTTTTTTCCCCATAGTTTGAGTTTATCCCGTCTGTGTGTGTTGGATGGGGCACAACTTAAGGGCCTGTGATTTCTTTTTCCCGTATTGGGTGATCTGTCCTTTTGTGTTAAGGTGAAACTTTTCCTTGTGTGTTCAGGTGATGGGCCCTGTGTGGTTGGATGGTGCCACAACTTCATACCTCTTTTTTGGCTTCAGTGAAGGACCCATTAAAATTTAGCATTGTTCCCTGTTAAAAAATTTAAAAAAAGAATTTTTTTTTTTCCTCTGCTTCTTTTGGTTTTTCATTTTGCCCAATTCCCTTGTTGTCGTTCTCTTTGCCTGTTGTCTGTCTTTCTTGCTTTCTTTTTTTCCCCCCTTTTTCTAATATTGTTTATATAAGCTAAATTTACTCTCTCTCTCTTAACCCCTGCCTGTCTCTTTTTGATATCTGTTTTTCTCTGTCTTTTTATATATTCTTTTCTGAAATAGTAGGCCTATTTTTCTGTTTTTTTAAATCGCCTGATGTTGATGTTTGTTGACTGGTGGTGTTTTTTGTGAAGCATTTAAAAAATTGGGCGTTTTGTTTTCTTTTCCTTTTGCCCCTTTTTTTTTGGTTGACTTCGTTTTTTAGGTAGTTTTTTTGGTTTTAAAAATTTAAAACTTTCTTTTTTTCCTTTTTTTTTCCCGTGGTGTTTGTGTGCATGCATGATGGAAAAAGCATTTGGGGGATGTGTTGTTTTTTGTTATGTGTGTATGTATTGTGTGTTGTTTTGTGGTGTGTGTTTTTTTTGGTTTTTGTCTTTTTTGGGGAAATGTGGTGGTGATGCATGCTTTTTTTTGGGAATGTGTGTGTATGTGTGTGTGTGTGTGGGGTTTGGAATGTGTGTGGGGTTTTAAAATTTGTAAGTGTTTTTGTGTGTGCACGTGGTATACACAGCAGGGGCTTTGCCTGATACCCTAAAAAACTGTTAGGTTTTTGGGGGTTGAAGGGTTTGCCCCCATTTTTCCCCCCCAAATGGCCGAAAAGGGAAGACAGCCCCACAAGAGATACCCCAAAATTGTGGGGGGCTACAGGGAAAAGGGACAGAACACAGGAGAGGGCCCCGATTTAAAAGGGGGAAGGCCAGAACAGGAGAGGGCCCCAGATTTCGGGGAAAAGGGGGGAAAAGGGTGGACAGACTACGGGGAAAAGGGGAGACAAGGGATGGAAGACACGGGGGGGAAGGAGCACAAGGGATGGGAAGACCAGGGGGGGAAGGGAAGCAAAACAAAAAAAATAGCCAGATTGTGGGACTACAGGAGAAGACAGGAGAGGGGCCCCGACGACGGGAAGGAGACCAGGAGAGGGGCCAGACTACGGGGAAAAGGCAGAAACCCGGGATGGCCCCGACTAACGGGGAAAACAGCCCCACGGAGAGGGAAAGGGGTACAGGAGAAGACAGCAAAAAAGGATGGACGGGGCTACAGGGAGAAGACAGCACACAGGAGTGGCCAGCTACAGAAGAAGAAAAGGGGTTTTTGGTCAGACTACGGAGAAAGACACCCAAAAGGAGAGGGGCAGATCAGGACTGCAGGGATTAGGAGGGGGGTTTACTGTAAAACACTTCCTTGGGGCTTCATTTTTATTGTGAGTTCGTTTTTTTTTTTTTTTAAACGGGTTTGCGGACCTCCCCCCCCTATGATTTTTCGTATTTTTACGATTTGTAACCCCTAAATACGATTTTTTTTTTTTAAAATCGATTTTGCAATCAAAAAAAAAAAAAAAAAAAACTGTGGGAAAAGGGGTTTTTCAAGGGAAGTAACTCTTCCATGCTGATATTTTTTCCCTTTTTTTCAGCGATTATTCCCTTGTCTGTTTTTCCCCAAGTCGTTAGTCAAGATTGTCATTCCATATAGAGGATCCTTTTCTCTCTTCCCCCTCTTTTCTTCCTCTTTTCTCTTTCTCTCTTTTTCTCTCTCCTTCCTTCCTCTCTCTTCTTCTCCCTCCCTCCCTCCCCCTCCCCCCCCCCCCTCCCTCTCTCTCTCTCCCCCTAACACTTAAATATATCCCCCCCTATCTTTTTTGCATACCCCCCACCCAGCCCACACACATTCTCTTCTTTCTTTCTCTTTCTTTCTCTCTCTCTCCCATCTTCTCTTCTCCTCTCTTCCTCCTCTTCTCTCTCGTGTCTGTCCCCCCCCTCCCTTTTTTGGGGCAAACTTTTTCTCTTACACCCCACCACCTCTTTTCTTTCTCTCTCTCTTCTCTCTATCTTCTCTTTGGAAAACCCAAAACCCTCTCTCTCTCCCTTTAAAATTTCCCCCTCTTCCCTTGTTTTTTTTCCCCCCCCCTCTTCTTATTACCTCTCCTCTCTTCTTTTTCTTCCCCCCCTCTTGTTTTTCTCTTCTCTCTCCCCCCTCCCTCTTTTTTTTCCCTCTCTCTCCCCTCCCCCCCTCCCTTTTCTCTCCTCTTTTTTCCCTCCCCCCCCCCCCCTTTCTCTTCTCTCTCTCTCTCTTTTCTTTCTTCTCTCTCTCTCTCTTCTTTCCCCTCTCTCCCTTTTTTTTTCTCTCTCTCTTTTTTTCTCCTCCTTTCTTCCTCTCCCCCTTTCCCTTTTCTCCTCCCCCTCTTCTTCACACACACACTTTTTCTCTCACCCACACAAATTTTCTTTCTGTCTCTCCTCTCACCACCTACCCCTCACAACAAATCCAACATCAACCCAAAACACACCACACACACACACCACCCCACACAACCACACACCAACACCACACCAAAAACCCCACACACACACACGCGCACACACACTTTTTTCACAACATATACTTATGTGGGGGGAAACACACTACACGGGAAAAAACACACACACAAAATTTTTACACACTTACATCCCAATAAAAAAACAAAACCCCCCAAAACTTACCCACTTAAACACACACAAAAACACAAAAACACACACACACACCCCAAAAACACCCCACACACAACACACATATTCATCCACTGTCTTTGGGTTTTTTTAATGTGAAAAACTGTTCTCTTGGCGGGTGGGGACAGCATCCCCCCTCTCCCTACCCAAACCCCACCCTTCCCCCCTGACAATGAAATTTTTTTTCAAAAAAATGGTAGGGACATGTTTTTAAAAACGTGCCCCCGAAAAAATTAACTCACAGATTCTAAACTTACTTTAGAACTTGAAGCAAGGATACAATGAGTGGCAAGGGGGGGGGGTTCATGTTACTTTGTTTGTTTTTTTTTTTGTTGGGGGTGGTGCCTTTTTATTCTGAGTGTTTGTTAGTCCCCTCTTTAGTTTTTTAAATTATTTTTTTAGTTTTTTCCCCTGGGATAGACAGCCCGCATGTTTTTTCCCCTTTAGTTTTTTAGGTGCAGTCCCCTTTTTTTTTTGGAATTTTTCCCCAGGTCCCCTTTTTCCCTTTTTTTCGCCCCACTCTTTGGCCCCCGTCTTTGTGGTGTGGAAAATAGTGGATTTTATTTTCCCAGTTTTTGGGGGGGGATTGGGGATTGTTTTGACTTTAAAGCTTTTTGGCTTTGGTGTTTTTATTTTTTTGGGGAGGGGGGCCGTTTTGAGCCAAAAGGATTTCAGTAGGTGGGGGATTTTTGGGGGACAGTGGTGCTGGTCTGTTGGTTTTTTTTTAAAGTGCTTTGGCCCTCTTGCTTTTTGGGTTTCCTTTTAAAAACCGGGAAAGGGTTTTTTTGGTTTTTGGGCCCTTTGATGGGGCAATTGGTTTAGTTTTTTCCTAAAAGGGTCCTATGATTATACGTCCTACATGTTTTTTGGGGCCCTGGGCAGTTTTGTTCCTGAGTCAGCCCTCAAAAAAAATTTTCCCCTTTTTTGGTTTTTCTTGATTCTTTTTTACTGAAAGGGTTTTTTTCCCCCGTGGTGCTTGCATATGTGCTTCTTTTTTTGATCTTGTGTTTTGTTGATCTGGTTTTCGCTATTTTCTCTGGGTGATCAGTGCCCCATTTTTGTTTTCAGTTTTTTTTTTGGGGGGGTTTTTTTTTCTTGTATTTTTTCCCAAAAACTTGGCATGTTGTTTTCCCCGGATCATGTGACTGTCCCCATGCTCTTGTCGTTTCCCTGACTTTCGGGGGAAAGGGGATGTGAATTTTTTTCTTGTTCCGCTTGAATTCTTTTTTTTTCCCGCTCTGTCTTTAAGGCTTTCCCTTTTTAATTTTTTTCAATGGTTTCCTCCCCTTTTCGGTGAAGGCTTTGAGCTTGGTCTTGGGGTTTTGGTACAAAAAGGTGGTGGAGCGTGCGTCTGCCCCCAGTTTCCCCCTGCCCATCATGCAGGCTCCTTCCCCATTTTATGTTTGGTGAGGGGGTTCGTCGGGTTTTCGCCCGCCTTTGGGGGAAAAAAGTCCATTGGTCTTGGGATTTTTGGGGAAAAAAAGGATGGTCCCTTAAAATGCAAGGTCATTAAGGGGTTGCAGAACTTGCAAAGGGAGTTCACCTTTTTATTCGGGTTCCCCCCTTTGTCATCATTTTTTTTGCATTCAGGCCCCAGGGGGATCTTCAAGTCCCTCTTTGGTTTTTGTCCATTGGTTTTGGACTTTTTTTTTGAATTTTCTTTTTTTTTTTAAATCAGGGGCATTTTTTGGGTTTTTTATAGTTGGGGGTGGTTTTTTTCCCCTGCCCTTTGAGTTAAATCAAAATTGAGGATCCGTGGGTCATTTTGGTTTTCCCCAGGATAAAGCGCTTGTTTCCCCCGGGGGTTTTTCTTCCGGGTGTACTCTGTGTGTGTGTTTTAGTGGGGGGGGGGGGGGTTTGGCCTTCTTTTTTGTCCGAGTAGATGTGGTATTCCATCGCAAATCTTGACGCCCGGTTCCTTTCCATTTGTCTGCACGGGCCCCAAGAATTTTGGTTGTCCTTTTATTTACTTTCATGCACGATCAGATTCCCACAATGGTTCAATCGAGCAGTCTCTGGGGGCGGGGCCCCCCTTGTATTGTTTTTTTGACTTCAGAAGGGGAAATTTTACGGTCGACAGAGATGTCATTGGATACTGATGCCCACTTGGCTTCCCACCAAAGTTCATCCCATATAAAAAATCTTAGAAGCCACCTGTAAAATCATCCTGATAGTATTTTGACGGAAACCCCTTCCCCTTTTACGAACCGGGGTTTGTCGGGCTGTCTGTTGTCACCAACCATTTCCTTTGGGTTTTTTTGCTGGATAATGCGACAGGCCACAAGGGGGGGAAAACTGGAACAGTGGACCTTAAAAAGGGAGCTGGAAGGGCTGGACTTAAAGACAAATCCCCTTCTCCCCCACAGGCCCCAAAAAATGCACAAGAAAAAACTATGTCTTTTTGGGGGGAAGCCGAAAGATGGGGGTCCAAATCAAAATAAGGAAGGACGGAGGTCCTGGGGTGTGAAAAACAAGAAACAAGACCCAGTGCGACTTTCACCAAAAAACATAAAAAAATTTTACAAATTTTTCCTATCGGGGGGGAGTGTCGTTAGTAAAGATGGGGGGAACAGCGAAGGGAAACAAGTGCCCGAATGAATAAAGCCTGTCGTCCCTTTAAAAACCCTTCCCCCCCCAAATTTGGGGATCAACAGCCTCTCAAACCCAAAAAAATCCGGATTTTTAACCCAATTCAAGTCGGGGCCCACGTATGGCTAAAACCCGTCCCCGGGGAAAAAAAGACCAACACCACAAAAAAACCGACTTCACCAAACAGAGGGGTTTTGGAACATTTCCCTTGGGGTTTTTGGGGGCCCCCAAAAAAAGTCTCAAAGAAAAACTAAGGGACAGGACCAGATTTTTTCCAAACGAGCGGGGGATCAAGGAAATGGGGATGGATCGGCCATATGCTCCGAAACCTGACCCCCAAAAGGGGGCGGAAAGTAGGTCGACCCCCAAAAAAGGGGCCCCGGGCGAGGGGGAAAACTGAAGAGAGACGAAGGCGCCAGAATGGGGGGTGGGCCCCAGTGGGGAAAGGATCTCCCCGAACCAAGTCCGTTGGAGGGTGTTGTTGTTTTTTCCCATCTTCCCACAGGAATCCAAGGCATTTAATAAGTTAGTTTTCCCCCCTTTTAGATTCTAAGCAAAAATTGGGGGTTTTGAGTCAAGTTCATTTTGGAATAATTGTGCAAAAAATATTTTCTTTTTTGATGATGTGACCTGAAATAACTGTAAAAGATGGTTTTGATTTTCAGATTCAAACTTTCTGAAGTTTGTTTGGAGAAAAAGAAATAGTTAAGGTCCTTTAACCACAGAAAGTGAAGTTCTAAAACATCCTAGTTTTTCATCCAAAAACTTTCTGTATGAAACGCACAACACACACACCATCACACAACACACACACACAAACACTAAAACACACACACACACACACACACACCACACACACACACACACTCATTTATGTTGGGGCAGAGTGTGCATATTTTGTCTTAATTTCATGTATTACAGTTTTTTCTGTTTTGTTTGTTTTTGTTTGTACCCTGGTCCCCTTTCTTTTCCACCCCTACTCTCCATTAGAATTCTTGTTTTTCTCATCTGTCATTTCTGTCTATTTCACTTGTCCCTCCCTTTGCCAATCTGTCAGATAGTCTGTCAAATCTGTTTTTATATCTCTCTTCCCAACTCTTTCTTATTTTCTGTGTTTATTTAAGGTCCAGCATCTGACATTTCCCTAGTATCCCTACTCACACACATACTCACACCACACACACTTCTCCATTCACACACAGGACACACACACTCTCTCTCTCTTCTCTCTCTCTCTCCTCTCTCTCTCTCTCTGTCTGAAATGACAAATAGAACGTTGCAAATTTTCGGAAAATGCACTCTTCTTCGTAAAAGTATAGTACTGCCAAGGAATCTAAGCCACAGTTGCGGAACCATCAAATAAAGAATACATCACGAGACCAGAAAGATTGGGGATTACTCTTTTTTTGTGCTTTCAAAATACTATTTTTTGACATGTCCAAATTACTATTTTTAATTTGCTGGGGTAGGCAGGTATGCTGGTGTTTATTGTTTGAAATTAGGGCAGCATTTCTCAAACCTCGGCTGTTTTGCTTTCTGCTTCTGTAATCTCTGTGACTCATGTGTGTATCTGTGCATGTTTCTTCGTGACCTTTCTGTGAAGGAAGATTAAGGGTTCAGACAACGCAGCTATTTCTGGACCAAAGTTCTGTTCAAATGTGATTTAAATTTGGGTATGGGACATTGTAAAGCCATTGATTTCAGTATGGACACCTATGAGAGACTCAAAACTTTAACAAAAAACCCGATTTGTTTTCCTATTTTATAAAGCCAACTTTAAATCACCAGTTAAAACATTGAACACTATTGTTTAGTCAAGTATAAAAGGAAATATCGTTGGATAAAATTGAGAAAAAAAAGTGTGAGAAGTCACTGAACATTCACTAAAATTGCAAGAAAATCCTACCTTCACCATTACACAGCTGTCACACAACACCACCCACTTCACCTACACTACCCATTATAATCTACACCACCCATAACCACACTCAACCACACTCACATCACCCAACACCACCCACATCACACCCACATAACTCCTGTACCAAACCACATGCATCCACCCAACTGGATTTGCACCACCAGCACCACCTACACCACCAACACCCACACTCACCACCTTATATACACTCACATGGACCACGCCATATTCGGGGGGGCATCAACCACAGTTCACCCAATCACCCACAACCCTCACCACCCACACCCTCACCCACCCACACCTCACCATACCACACCTCATACTGAACACACCACACCAAAGCACCACACCACTCCAGCTCCACCGACACACACCACACCAGCACCCCGACACCACACACATTCTTACAAAATTCTACATTACCCACATCTCCCATGCATACACCACCCAAACCACACTGGAACCTCACACCAACAACTTACACCACCAACACCCACCAGAACGCACTTGCACTCCAAGAGCTTCACACCACTCACAACCGCCCCACACCACACTTTGCACCACCCATACCACCCAACATACATGGTACTACCCCAATATCCACATCCTTCCACTACCACAGCTGTACCGCCAAACCACACCATATCACCCAAACCGACACCCATCACACTGCACCACACCATAACAAACAGTACCAACATACACACCACTTTTAAACACACACCACATCCACACACACACCACTCATGCACACACCAATCACCCCACACACGTACACCACTCACACACACACACATCCCACACACACCCCACACACACACACACACACACACACACACTTTGACTTCAGGGCAAGGACTGCTTGGTTCTTCGTCTTCATCGCTGTTACTTGTATCAAGGGTAACTAAATCGTTTGTAAGTAGTAGAACATATAATGTGTAGAGGTGGAGGTCCCTTTTTATAAAACCAAAACCTTTAGCAACAGTCAGTGATTGTCTTCTCAGATGAAATTGTAATGCATGACATAACAATTCAGTGTAAGTTATCAGTGCACAAAACTAAACACTCATAGACACAGATACTCACACCACACAAAACACACAAAACAAACACAAAACACACACCACCACACACACACACACACTACACACACACACACACACAACACACACACAAACACACACCACGCGTGTTGCAAAAACAGCAGAACACACTTACGCACTCATTAAATTCTGTTTCTGGCCTTTTTGTAAGAGTAGGCATTGTGTGCTGCGTGGGAACTGTTAAGATTTTACAAAACTGCATACACAGGGGACTAAGAGAGTAAAAAAGCACAAGAGTGCTTATTTCATTATTAATATATAAAAGGAAAAAAACCACAGACCCCACCCATACACAGCTAGCATGTGCATACCACACGCACACATACACCACACACACATACTCCACACTACACTCACACACACAAACACCCACCCACTCGCTCACACACACACGCATGCACTTACACACAGACTCTCTCTCTCTGTCACACACATACACGCTCATCACACACACACACACACACTTATCAATTTATACTACATACAACACCCACACACACTCGCAAACAACACACCCAAGCCAAATCCACACCACACCACACCACACCACATCCACTCCACACTACCACCCACAATCACTCCACACTACACCCACACCACTCAACAACACACCACTCCACACCGCAGGCCACACCACTCAACACTTCACCACACCACATCATTCCCACAAACAATGCAATAACATACCAAACAACACCCCACACACACCCACACCACAACACCACCCTTTGCCACACCACTCCACCCACACCATACGTACATCTTACCCACACCTTACCCACTTCGCTTATTTCCTGCAGAAAACCACACCACCCATGACAAACACAAACACCACACCTAACTTCAACACCAACACCACCTGCACCACCAACACAACCCCACACCACCCAAACCACCCACAGCATCCACATGCCTACACGACAACCACACCAGAACACCCAAACCACCCACAGCGTTGACACACCCTATACAGGCACCACCTAACACAAAATACACGCACCAACAACATACATACATCGCTTACCACCTGTAATCACCTACACCCACCACTAACATCATTCAACTCCTTACATACCACACCACCCACAACCTAAACATAAACACCACAAGCCACATTCCTTCCACACATCCACACAAACCCATACAACTCCCGTACCAGCTATACCACACCACCTACACCATAGCCACATCAATTGCAAACACCACACAAACACATACACTACATTTACATCACCCACACAAACCGACATAGTAGGCCTACACCACCCACAACCACCACTCACACCTTTCCACAATCCCTATCATCTCCAACATGCCCACTGCCCATCAACCTACACTACCAACACCACACCACTGAAATGATAACCTCATAACCACAGCATCTACATTTCTTTACCACATCCACACTACATTTGCACAATCCACACCACCCATATAGCCCATACACACACACACACCACACAAACCAGAACAACCACAATCACCCACACCGTGCCCACCACCCCATCTAGCCACATAAAAACCATATCCCCTCCATAACCAACAATGTCTGCATCACCCACACCATAACCCAACAAATTCTATACCTAAACCATCACCACCTGAACCCCATGTACATCAATACTCATAACCCACACACACCTACCATGTGTCCCACAATACCAATACCACATTACCCACACCCACACTACACACACATCACCACCACCACCACTACACGACCGTCCCCACACCTGCAACAAACACACAAACAAACACCACACACACATCTCCACACAGGCCTAGTGGTTCAGAACATTGCGCTGGCAATTTGAAGAACAGTGTTTGAGTCAAGGAGAATTTGAACACTTTTTAAACTCAGTCTGACGACTCCACTCTCCCCAAAAATGTATTTTAGATGAGAATTTAAATCGTGGACTTCGTGTTGTGAGTGAGACCGTGATTGCACAAGAACATCTTGCAACATGTTATATCCTGGTTCCGCTTTTCGTAAGAGTTGGTAATCCTGTGCTGGGTGGGAATTAATGATATTTACCAAAACTGCATAAACACGTGGACTGGATGTAAAAGCACAAGATGTGCTTATTCCATTATCCTCGAAAATAAAAGAATAAATCATTTCAATAATCAATCAGTCTCCTTTCGACACACAAACTGCATCAACACACAACTCACACCAACTCATATCACAGAAACCACAGCCCAATAAACAACATTCACATCCACTCACCACACCTAACACCCACACCTACATCAACCACATCAAAACTGCATTACTTCATTCTAGCACATCATCATAGCCACATCATCCACAATATCCTCTTCATTCTCATGATCCAACACATGCAAACTGACATAATCACCCCAACATACACCACCCAACCACCACCCACACCACCTGCATCACCAAAAATGCATATCACACCCACCCATACCAACCACCATCACCAACTGCATCCACATTGCCCCCACACATCCACTACATTTTAATAACACACACCACCCACCACTGCTTACTCATCCACACCACATCACCCACCCAACACCACACACACAACACCTTCCGTATGGTGAACAATTTTTAAAAACTGCATACACACCACCTACACCCAGTCCTTTGGTATGAGGACTTTAAGCCTTTGTGCGAATGACGCGAACATTTGTGCACATGTTACATCTGTTATGCTTTTCTTAAGAGTAGGCCATCATGTGCCAGTGGGAACAGATGATATTTATTTACAAAAATGCATACACATGGGGACCGGATGAAAAAAAAAGCACTTTGATTGATTATTAGTTATCCTCGATATAAAAGAATAAATAAATGAATGAATAAAGAAATAAATAATTAAAAAAAACACCCAACCCACACCTATATCACCAACCCACAACTATATCACCCACACCACACCCATCCCACACCATTCTGATCATCTCAATCACCCCCACTCATGCCACCGCCCCATCCACCACATCCTACACTCCACCCAGACTACTACCACCATATCAGCGGTACCCCCACCACCTCACAACAGACCTACATGCACCAACACACCCTTATTACAACCCACACACACCTCAACACACAACACACCACTACTGATAAAACTGCACCAACACCATTTGCCACCAACCAAACCACACACACCACACCACACCCTAACCTCTCCCAGCACCCAATACTGATGATCAACCTCACCACTCCAACCCATACTCTACTCCCATGCACCCCATACTGATTACACCGCCACCACACCACACCATCCACACTACTCCAGCACCCATACTGATTACATCTTGCCTGCTTTTCATCTGCAGATCACACCCACACCACCCCAAACCACTCACAGCACCCATATGATTACACTGCATCACACCCAACACCACCCAAACCACTCCCAGCACCCATACTGATTTCACTGCATACACCACACCACATCACATGTCCTCAACACACCACACACACACTACACCACACCCACATCACACCAAAACCACCCCAAATGCACCAGCACGGTATACCACACCACAAAATGCAAACACCACCCAAACCACCCACAGCACAGAACCCCACATGCATACCACCCTCAAACAGCCACACCAGAAAATACCACACAATGCACACCATACCCAACATCAAAACCATACCACCTGTATCCACCTGCACACAACCCACCACACACACAACCATAACTTTAGCACCAACCCACCACCACAAACACACAACCACAAAACCACACATCACTTACATCACACCATAGCCCCTACATAACTCCCATACAATTCATACCAAACTACCCACAACATAGCCACACCACTGCAACACCCACACCCATACCCATACCATACACTTTAATCACCCACACTACTCACACCATCCGAACAAACATCCCACAACACACCACTCCCACACCTTGTCCACCATCCCCATCACCAACACCACGCCCACCCAACCCATTCATCCTTGTCACTCACTATCCACACCAACTTACCTAAACTCACATGCCCGCATAACCCACAGCATCTATATCCCACACCACACCCACACACTTTTGCACAACCACACCACCTACAAGAGCCTATACCACTCACAAACACACCACCCACACCATTCCTGACAACCCCCAATCACATATATATCCTTGGCCCACCACCCCATCCCTTATCATCACTCCACACCAACACCATGTCTGCATCACCCACACTACATGGACACAAACGTACACCACACACCAACTCATTCTAAACACTTTTAGTTCGGCAAGTGGGAGAGGAAAAGAAGGCATGAGGCCCGAAAAAACTTAAACAAACCTGGACTCACTTCTCACCCCCTCTCATCCCCTCTCATCCCCCAGGTGTCTAGTTCAAAAGCCACGCTGCACCATATGTCAACATTTGCAACGCGGAGAATAGCTAAAAGTACCTCTCTTAGTCCCTAGTCAAACAGCGCTTTTTTTGCACCAAGGTCATAGTTCCTTACACAGTTAAGTAGCCTACCAGACTTACAGGCCTAAAGGCACGTAGCCCAACGCCTGATTTCAGGGGGATGTGATATAACACAGATGTCTTACCATATGTGGCAGTCTAGCTAAATAGCCTATTGTAGGTCTACTAAGGTCTATGGATTCTACTTATTTGTTGCGGTTTTGTTACTGTGTGTCAGCGCACAAAGTACATGTAAATCTCTTTATGTACTTCTCTTTTTAAGATTATCAAATAACATTACTTTTAAACACATAGATTTAAGCAGTAATTATTTAACAAAACCAAAAAGAACGGTCAACATTTTTAGGTGTGGTGTGTGTGCGCGCGCGTGCGTGCACGCACGCCACGCGCACGCACGCACGCACACACACACACACCACACACACACCACACAACACACACACCCCACACACCACCAGAGAGAGAGAGAGAGGGATGAGAGAGAGGATGAGACGAGAGACGGAGAGAGAGAGAGAGAGAATGAAATGCTGTCATTGAAAATTTTAATTTTAGACACAAGGACATACCTATGGCAATGTTGCTTGTTCCTAAGATTTTTTTCTTTCTTTTCTTTCTTTCGTTTTGTTTGTTTGTTAATTGTTCTTCACTAATTTGAATAGAAAAGTGACCAGATGATGGAAGATAATCACAAAAAAATCTCTAAACACTCTTACACTGAACGTGTATGCGCGCACACCACACACACACACGCACGCACGGCACGCACGCACCGCACGCGCGCGCGCGCGGCAGGCAAGCACACACACACACACACACACACACACACACACTACTACACACACACACACACACATGCCACACACTCACTCACACACACACACACACTTACACTAAAACACAACACATACTAAACACAGATAGATAGATAGATAGATAGATAGATAGATAGATAGATAGATAGATAGATAGATATATAGATTATTCATACACATATATATCTTTATGTATATATACATAAAAATAGAGAAGAGAAAGATGAGAGAGAGAAAATAGCCTAGCCTAGTAAGCTACACCGGAAGCAGAAGCAAGACAACGAAACACTGAATAACACAAAATGAGGATACTTCAAAATGTTGTATTTTATTACTTACTGATCGTTTTACAGCCACCATTCTTGCACAGAGTATATCCATACATTATTGACCAACTACACAGCACTTTTTCACATTCACATAGCAATAGTATAGGTTTTACGTTTTATGAAAGCTTTTGTCACATTAATCCGAAAGCGTGGGTTTCTCAACTACAGAGAAATAGTAGGGAGCCTGAGCAGCCAGCCTGCTGTGCTGTGGAATTTCGCTTACGGTGTAGCGTAAGGATAGGGTAAGTCACAGGAATAAAAGTGCCAGGCGTTGCGCTAACTAATGGGATAAGTTTTTGGGAAGGGTTAAACTGCCGTGACCACACCCATACATACAAGCATTACATACAATTACACTCACACACCCAACTCACATGGCCACCCTAACCCATTCCACCCACACCCCTTCACTTATACATTCACAACTCCACACACTTTTGTCCCACACCCGCACCACCCCAACACCACACACTATCCAATACACCCATTACTCTACACAACACCGACAACACATTTGCATAGACCCACCACCCCCCAAACAGCCACATTACCCACACCAGATCACCCACCACCATACCACCCAACCCAACAACCCACACACACTGATTAGGGTGGGGACTGGATGTAAAAAAGCCACAAATTGCTTATTCATTATCCCTTGAAGTATAAGAAGTTATCTTGCCTTGCCACACACCACACACACATCCCAGCTACTCCATCATTCCACATCATGCCCACACCCATCCATCCACATTTACCTACATACAATCACCTTGTCAACATTAGCCAATACCACCCAACACCACATACACACCACACACACACAACACTGGTTGGCAGGTAGGTGCAACCACCCGCACCCAATCCACTGCACAAACTGACACCACCCACACCACCCCCAGCACACCAACATGATTACACCACACCACACACAACACCTAAACCACCCAATGTAAACCCACACTACCTACGACACCCAGAACACAACACAACCACACCACATCACCACACCTACAGCACCAGCATCACCCTCACCACCCAATAACCACCCACACACCCCACAGTAGACAACCACCCACACTGCCTACACCAAATGCATGCCAGCCACACCGACCCACGCACAGAAAGACCACCACAAACCACACCACAGATCAACCTAACCACCTGTATCGGCCGACACCACACCCGCCAAAACACATCAACACACACAAACCCACATTGCTTACATCACACCCACAGCCCCACCCACCAAAACATAGCCACAATCAACTGCTACTTCCACACCTAATCCGCCCAACATCTACATCACCCACACATATCCAACCACACCTTTCCCACCACCCCTTCACCACACCTTCCCCACATTCCCCATCACCCGCAACATGCCCAAGTGAACACACACATTACCCACACCACCAACACTATATTATCCATACCTTCACAACCACAGCACACCAACAACACAACTTGCGTTCCAACCACCACACACACCAGCACATGGGCAAAAATATCTTCATCCAAGCCACAACTAACACACACAAATATATAAAATTGGATTGGTACCAGGGTGTGCATGTGTGCCAGATAAAATAATTTATATTCAAACAAAAATCCACACCCCCCCCTCCTTACTTCTATTCCCCCCTCCCACCCCCCCCCCCCCCCCTAATCCAACTACATCTCTATAAGCCCCATATAACTTTTCAATCGCCTACCACTACGACGCGCCCTCGCACACTCAGCTGCTACTCGCGCTCTCTCACTCGGAAACTCCAGCCTCCTTCCCCCATAGCCACCCATAAAAACGACACCAAACTAGTATATAAACCTGAAAGGACTAGGGTGAAGGTTAGGGTTAGGGTTAAGGGTTCGTTTTGGTTATCTAGGGTTAGGGTTGGCGATGAGGGTGGGGGCTGGTTAGGTTTAGGGTTAGGGTCCGAGCGGTTGCGTCTAGGGTGAGGTTGGGTGAGGGTGGGGGTTGGTTAGGGTTGGGGTGGTGGGTGGGGGGTTTGTGTTAGGGTTTAGGGTGAGGGTGGAGGGTGAGGGTGGGGTTAGGGTTGGGTTTAGGTTAGGGGTTGGGTTAGGCAGTTAGGCGGTTGGGTTAGGGTTAGAGGGTTAGAGGGTTAGGGTTTAGGGTTTAGGGTTTGGGCTTTAGGGATCTAGGGTTAGGGTTAGGGTTATGGTTAGGGTTAGGTTAGGGTTTGGGTTAGGTTAGGGTTCAGCGGTTAGGGTTAAGGTTGGGTTTTAGGGTTTGAGGGTTAGAAGGGTTAGGGTTATGGAGTTAGAGGTTAGGGTTAGGGGTTAAGGGTTAAGGGTCTTGGGGTTAGGGGTTAGGGTTAGGGTTAGGGTTAGGGTGAGGGTAGGGTTAGGGTTTGGGTTAGGGGTTGTTAGGGTAGGGTTGGGTTTGGGTTGGGTTTAGGGGTTAGGCGGTAGGGTTTGGGTTTAGGGGTTAGGGTGTTAGGGTTTAGGGTTTAGGGTTAGGGTTTAGGGTTAGGTTTGGTTAGGGTTTAGGGTTAGGGTTTAGGGTTGGGGTTAAGGGTTGGGGGTTTTTGGGGGGGGGTTTGGGTTTGGGTTTTTTGGGGTTTGGGTTAGGGGGTTAAAGGGGTTTGGGTTGGGTTTTTTGGGGAGGGGTTTGGTTGGGGGTTTGGGTTAGGGTTGGGGGTTTTTGGGTTTTTGGGGGGGGGGGAGGGGTTTTGGGGTTTTGGGTTTAGGGTTAGGGTTAGGGGGGTTTGGGGTTTGGGTTTGGGGGTTTGGGTTTGGGGTTTTAGGGTTTGGGGGTTTGGGGGTTTTTTGGGGTTTTGGGGTTTGGGGGTTTTTGGTTTTGGGTTAGGGGTTTGGGGGTTTGGGGGGTTTGGGGTTAAGGGGGGTTGGGGGTTTTTGGTTTGGGTTAGGGGTTTGGGTTGGGGGGTTAGGTTTGGGTTTTTTGGGTTTGGGGTTTTGGGGGTTTGGGGTTTGGTTTTTGGGTTAGGGTTTTTTGGGTTTGGGGGTTTTTGGGGTTTTGGGGTTTTTAAAAGGGGTTTGGGTTTTAGGGTTGGGGGAGGGTTAGGGTTAGGGTTTTGGGGGTTTTGGGTTAGGGGTTTTTGGGAAAGGGGGGGGAGGGGTTTGGGTTTTGGGTTTTGGGTTTAGGGGTTTGGGTTTGGGGAAGGGGGTTTTTTTAGGGGTTTTGGGTTTTGGGGTTTGGGGTTTGGGGGGGGGGTTAGGGGTTTGGGGTTTTTGGTTTTAGGTTAGGGGTTGGGGGTTTTTGGGGGTTTTTGGGTTTTGGGGTTTTTTTTTGGGGGTTTTGGGTTTTGGGTTTGGGTTAGGGGGGTTAGGGGGTTTGGGTTTGGGGTTAGGGTTAGGGGTTTTTGGGTTTGGGGTTAAAGGGGGAAAAGGGTTTTTGGTTTGGGGGGTTTGGGTTTGGGGTTTGGGTTTAAAGGGGGTTTGGGTTTTGGGGTTTGGGGGGTTTGGGTTAGGGTTTTGGGGTTTGGGGGGTTTTTAGGGTTATTTTTTTAAAAAGGGGTTTGGGGGGAAAAGGGGTTTGGGGTTTTGGGGGGTTTTTGGGTTGGGGAGGGGTTTTGGGTTAGGGAAAAGGGTTTTGGGTTTTTTTGGGTTTTTGGGTTTTGGGTTTGGGTTAGGGGGGGTTTTTGGGTTTTTGGGTTAGGGTTAGGGGTTTGGGTTTAGGGTTAGGTTGGGGAGGGGTTTGGGTTTTTTTTGGGTTTGGTTTGGGTTTTTTGGGTTA
>JASPKP010001924.1:0-25611 GCA_030674155.1 Stramonita haemastoma | reverse complement strand
TAGTCAGGTTTCCTTCTGTCTCAAGTATAACCCTTCACAGCCCTGTGTGTAGCTGATGACATGATAAAATTTCAGGATTCCTCTGTCCTCAGTACAGTCTGTTATTATCCAAAGTTAGCACAGTCTAAGTTGACATGTCAGTGTGTTATTCAAGGTCAGTACAGTCTG
Organism: Stramonita haemastoma; assembly: GCA_030674155.1. NCBI lineage: Eukaryota > Metazoa > Mollusca > Gastropoda > Neogastropoda > Muricidae > Stramonita > Stramonita haemastoma. The sequence goes on along the minus strand of JASPKP010001924.1, from coordinate 25,443 downwards.
GGTTGCAAATTCCTGGTGTATTGTGGACTGAGTCACCAGTCTTCTCTGTTCAGTTATTTAGCAAATCATGTAATCCTATTTAGTTTGAGAACAACTCAATGTCTGATGTTGGCTGATTACTCTGTGGCTTGTGCCATGTTTTTAAGCTTTCTTTTTATCTAAGAGGTCTACCTCTGGATCAGTTGTAGAAGCTGGCAAGCTTTTTTTAAGGAATCATTTTTGATTTGAAGCATTGTAGCCTTAAACATTCCTGTTTCTTAGCTTCTCATTTTAAAATACTGTTGAACTGTCAGATACTTGTTCTGCAAAATCTTTTTGAATAAATAAAATGTTGAGTTGCCTTAAAAATAGTACTGGTTTTGCAGATTTTAGCATATTTCTTGCTAGTATAGTTTTTTATATATTTTCAAGTGTGACTTTTCACAATGTGGTCAGCTTGGGTAGTGTTCAGTAACATGACTCTCTGTCAAGAATGAACCAGAAACTCTCTCCAGCAGTCTGCAGGGCATTGGCACCAGCTGTTAGCTCCCTCATGGAGTTTTTAGCTTACAAGAATCAGGTGTGGGGGGGGGGTAAAAATAAATGAATGAATGAACATTTAAAAGGAAAACCCCACATAGACACAAAAACAGAGAAACACACATGCATGCACCCACCCATGCACACACACATAAAGCAAGACAATCCCAGAGGTATGTTGTTGAATGTTTTGAATTAATGGTGTTTTTAAAAAAATCTATAAATATACTCTGCAAAGTAACAGTTTGAAATGTGAGGCTGTCTTTGTAAGCTTTGGTCAGTGCTGGCAGTCTTCAGATGTTAGAGATTAAAGAGTTGTTGAATTGACCTCCAGATGGACATTGGCAGAGTGTTGTTAACTAGTGTTTAGGTTCAGGAGATGACCAGTGAGGCTGGATAAGAAACCATCCAAATTGATGTCATTGGCTTGTAGCTTTATTTCTTGTTCTCCTTATTTTATTAAACAAAGTTTTGATGCTGCTTTTTCTGAGACACAGATTGCTCTGTGATGGACACACACACACACACACACACACAACACACACACACACACACACACACACACACACACACACACACACACCCTACCTACTTAAGTACTGTTAAGATCTAGTACCATACTACAACATTATTGTTTTAGTTCATGCCTACTCAACTTCTTTTGCTACAGTTCTTCTAGTTCATTATCAGCCACAGTTTTTCTGAGGAGGTTAGAATCTGCTCTTTGGCATGTTGTGGTTAGGTACAGTTTCCTTGGGACATCTTTTGATTTCCCTCCATCAGTTCTTTGTCACTTTGAACTAGGTGTATGACTGTAGACATAACCAGGCTATAACTAGTGCAGCACATAAACCTAGGTGCATGACTGTAGCACATAAAACTAGGTACTATGTAGCACATAAAACTAGGTACATGACTGTAGCACATAAAACCTAGGTACATGACTGTAGCACATAAAACCTAGGTACATGATTATAGCACTTGAACCTAGATACTTGACTGTAGCACTTTGACCTAATACATGACTGTATACTTAAAACCTAAGTAAATAATTGTAGCACTTGAACCTAGATACTTGATGTAGCACTTCGAACTTATATACATGACTGTATTACTTAAAACCTAAGTACATGATTGTAGCACTTTGAACCTAGATACTTGACTGTAGTACTTTGAACCTAATACATGACTGTAGTACATAAAACCTAAGTAAATGATTGTAGCACTTAAACCTAGATACTTGACTGTATCTGGTTTGCCTACATACACGACTGTAGTACTTTAAAAGTAGATGTATGACAGAGTACCATTTCAGGTGTAGATACATTGTTAGTATGATCATGCAGCACTTAGAACTTAGAAAATCATATGACTGCAGTATTTTTAATATAGACTGTCTATCACTTTGTCATTATTCTAATCTGAAATAACCAAAGTACCTTAGTGCAGAACATTGTTAGTTGATCATGCAGCACTTTGAACTTAAAAACATACGATGCATATTTCATGCTGTCTATCACTGTCTTATTTATCTGATAACCCTATGCTGACATCACCCCCCCCCACCCACACAAGTGAATAAATCTTGTGGGACTGGGAGGGCCAGACAGGGATCAGACTGCATGCTTACTTAGTGGAGATTGTTGTGCTCATTTTCTCTGATGCCTTCCTGTCACTTCACAGTGCAGGGGTAGTCCTTTGTGCCAAGCTTTGCTATGTGTTTCCTTAAAGGATTTGTGACTGGTTTTTCTCTAAGTCACTACTAGATTGTCTACAATATTAGATATTTCCCATTTTTCTCTAAGTTATTACACCATCCTAGTTTTCTGAAAGTCATTACTCATTCCCAGTTTTCTGAAAGTCATTACTCATTCCCAGTTTTCTGAAAGTCATTACTCATTCCGTTTTCTGAAAGTCATTATCATTCCCATTTTCTGAAAGTCATTACTCATTCCAGTTTTCTGAAAGTCATTACTCATTCCCAGTTTTCTGAAAGTCATTACTCATTCCAGTTTTCTGAAAGTCATTACTCATTCCCAGTTTTCTGAAAGTCATTACTCATTCCCAGTTTTTCTGAAGTCATTACTCATTCCCAGTTTTCTGAAAGTTCATTACTCATTCCCAGTTTCCTTAAAGGATCTCTCATTACCAGTTTTCTCTAATTAATTACTCCTTCCCAGTGTTATCTAATTAATTACTAATTCCCAGTGTTCTTTAATTGATTACTCCTTCCCAGTTTTCTTAATAAATTACTAATTCCCGTATTCTGTAATTAACAACTAATTCCCAATTTTCTCTAATTTACTATTCCTTCCATTTTTTCCAATTCATTACTCATTCCCATTTTTTTTAAGTCTTGACATATTCCCAGCTTTCTGTACATCATGACTCATTGCCAGTTTTCAGAAAGTCAGTCCACATTTTCCAAGGTTTAGTGTTGGCTTACTGTAGTGTTTGTGAGGAAGCTTCAGTAGATGCATATCATTTGATATTTCTTTCATTTGGTGTCTGATCTGATTAGCTCTCTTCTGTATTATCTTCTTATCTTATCCAGAAATTTGTCTGAGAGAATGTCAACACCTTGCTTTCTATAGGCATCTCCCTGTAAACTTAGCAGCTTGCAACCCCCCCCCCCTGCCTTGTCCCTGACAAAAACATACACACACTAATACCCCTCCTCCCCCCCCTCAAAACATCCTCACCACATAAAGATATAAACACAAAGGCATGCATATGATTGCATTTGTTAGGAAACAGGGATAGAGGAGCAAGAGAGAGAGATATTGATTACAAAACTTAATTTATGCATGGTTATAGATTATCTAGCCCTCAAAGGAATAGAAAAAATGGGGGGTGGGGGTGGAGAGAAATTGAACCCAACCAATACATTTTTTCCCTTTGTTGATTTAAAATTCATTTTCAAATTCCAGTTTTGAAGAGACACATTTGTCAGCTGTGAACCCCTTTGGATAAACCATACTCCCTTACATCCAAAAGCAACTTAGGATTAATTTCTTTCAGGGTTATTAAGTGGGGATTCATAAAACGGCCTTTCAAGGCATGAAAGTCCTTTTCAGAGGGCATATACACCCACACACATTTGCACTCCCATGCATGAACAGTCACACTCACACACATGCATACATGCAAGCATGCACACATGCCTACTCCTACACACACACCACCACCTACTCACCCTGGGATGAGGACAGCCCCCATAGTAGTGATATGGGTGGCTGAAAGTGCCCATCCCCTCCCCATATGCAATGGTCAGCAACGTCAAGCAAGAGCACTAAAAGAGGGCCAGTACCGCAAGTCTATCAACACTAAGGCTCGAGAAAACCCCTGTCGTGCTCTTAAGAAAATGGCGCCTGGCCAGAGGCTCTCGGGGAAAGTTTTGGGGTCATGTACAAGCATGAGCACTCATACACCTCATGAATATGCACTACATGAAAACAGACACAGACATGCTGGCACACTCACTCACACTCACACACACACACACATTAGGGGATGGGGGGGGGGATGGACTTGCAATGCCTTGAGGGGTGGGTTTGTGGTCCTGGTTTGATAATTCTGAGGGGGTGATCCTGTGGTGCTGGAGGGTCTTTGGAGGTGGGGGTTTATCACAGGGGTTGTTTATTTTGTCAACAATATGCTTTAAGCATAGGGATGCGTTTTTATGCAGGTAAAACTGTGTATTTGCAGGAAAACATTGGATGAGACTTTCATTTCTCACCAAGAATATTTGTGCTACTACAACAAAGACTCATGAAAAGCCTGCATACATGTGCAGGATCTTGTGTGCAAAGAATGGGAGGGGAATTTTAGTGAGTTAAATAAAGATGGTTATGTGTTTGCACAGCTTAAGTATGCACACACACAACACAACACAAACACACAACACACATATGCCTATATGAACCTCAACTGGCAAACACTGCTAGGTGGAAAACACTTTCTTGTTAGCTGCATGTCCTTTATACATGTGCAAGTTCAGCCTGCTGTAGAAGATGTATGCAGAACTGACATGTTCCTCAGGACAAAGTCAGTCACCTGCAAGTTGGATTTTCTCCTTGTTGGCTTTGATTTTCTCTTTGTTGGCCTCTTCAATAAGCAATTCTCTTTCTTGTCAGAGTTTGAAAACATTCCTATACCTGTTGATTCAACATTCCTTCTCTATTTTTTCTGGTGACAATCATTCATTCCTAGTCACAACTATCATCATCTTCAGTGAGAAGTTTGCAAGCTAAAGTGGTCTTCCTGATTTTCTTCAGCTGCTCCATTTTCTTTTTCCAGAAAAAAGTATGTAGTCTCAGCCATGCCTGGTCTTCCCATCATTGCACAAGATTCCCCTGACAAAGCCAAACTGGACAGGTTTCTTTTAACCAATGTCAGTTTTCCTTCCAGCTAAGTTGACCACATTCTAAAACATGTTTATAAAAGGTATATCTTGTAATAGGATATAATGGATTTGATCTCTTTGTCATTGAAATGGTCTTTCTTCAAGAAAATATCTGTCACAAAAGGTTATTAAACATAAACACATTTGACTGTACAAGTAAAGAAAAGAAAAGACAAACACTATTTGACACTGACATTAAAGATGTTGCTAAATTTGGTCTTTATTCCCCAAAGTCACAGCAATACTGCTTGACAGACTGGTTTAATAGTAATACTACACATAGTGGACATAAAGCTGTTCTTACCTGCAGTGACTGAATAGGATTGCTAACTAGTGTGACCCAAACCTGTACAGGAATCTGCAGCACTCAAGACCTAAAAACAGGACTGTGTAGCTCTCAGGAAAATTCTACTGTTTTCTTTTATCACATCTTTCATTGGGTGGCTCTTTTTTTTTTCTCTGAAGACTTTGAAGAGTACAATTATTCATTAGTCATTGATGGATTCAGTCTGTTTAGCCTTTAATGCTCTCTTTTTCTTTGCCTTGTTTGAAAAAGTTACTTTGTCAAACGGGGAATGTTGAGGATAGATGTGAGTTATCAGACAGGTGTGGTGGTGGGTGACCTCAGGGTCAGATGGTGCACACTGTGGCTTGGTATGGTCCTGTGTTCACGTCAGCATGGAGGACCTCACAGAAAGCTGACCAGGAATTAAAACGAGTAGATGATAAAGTGTTCAAAAATGTGAAAACATTCAACAGCAAACCAGTAGATGATAAAGATTGTTCAGAACCATGAAAACATTCAACAGCATACCAGTAGATAATAAAGATTGTTCAGACATGAAAACATTAACAGCATACCAGTAGATGATAAATAGATTGTTCAGAACCATGAAAACGATTCAACAGCATTTACCAGTAGATGATAAAGATTGTTCAGAAACATGAACACATAAAACAACATACCAGTAGATATTTTTTATTTTTTGGGGGGTGGGTGGGGGATAGGGGGGGGGGGGATTGTTAGCACCTGCTTATTTCAGGCTAAAAATTCTTGGAGACAGAGTTGGTAGCTGGTTGAAATGTCTTGTAGACACAGCTGGGGAAGGTGGATTCAAGGAGACCAAGTCTCTGTCTTAGAAATTGTATTTAATTTCATTTCTGCAGTTAGTGTTCTATCCCCCCCCCCCCCCCTTGCAGTTTTTTTTTATATAGCTGTAGTCAAACTTTTAAGGGCACTTTTAAAGTCTCTGTGACTTTTCTGAAATTGCATTTGTTTCATTTTTAATTGTTGGTTAGTGTTCTATCCCCCCCCCCCCCCCCCTGCCGCTTTTTTTAAATTTTTTTTTTTTTTTTTTTAGCTGTGGTCAAACCTTTGTAAAGCTAGCCGAATCCTCTTTGGTCAGTAAGAAGCCAGGTAGGGTCAACTCTGCAGATCTCTCTTTGGTCAGTAAGAAGCCAGGTAGGGTCAACTCTGCAGATCTCTCTTTGGTCAGTAAGAAGCCAGGTAGGGTCAACTCTGCAGATCTCTCTTTTATTCTCTTATTTCCCTTTCTTTGAATGTTCATAGACACCAGCTTAACTTAATTCCTCACACAGCTGTCTGCCCTTCAATATCTTGTCCTTTCTTCTAGATTCTTACTGGTTTCCCAATAGACTTTCTCAGCAAAGTCAAAGGATAATTACCTGGAAACTTCCTTTGATTTAAATTTTCTTCAACAATGTATTCTGCCTCATCTAGTGATACATGTGGCCAGCTCTTTAGAGTATTTTTTTTAAATGTTTATGGAGTCTGCTTAATGAGAATCCTTACAGATTTTTCCCCCTGTTTTTGGTGGTAGACATGTTTCTTTGTGCAAACTTTGTCACTAGAAAGGGAAAGGTTGACTGTTATTTCATTGTATGGGAGTGTTTATTGTTTGTGTTCTTCTGACTATTCTCCACATTTCTTGTCTGCTCAGAAATCATCTTTCCGTTTGTTTGCTTCATACCACAAACATCCTCTCATTTTTGAAAGTCGGACTGAGTTTGGGATGTTTCTGCTCCAGTTTCTGTGAAAGTTTTCTTCGTTGTGCTTTTTCCAGCAGTGTCTGTGACTGACTGTACTCAGGTTAGGTGTTCAGTGTTCAGTGTGTCTGTGGCACTCCCCTTCTTCCACAGTTTTTCTCTCCTTTCTTTCTGCCATCCTGTCTACCCCCCCCCTTCCTGTCCTTTGTGTGTTGGTTGTGACATGTAGGAAAATATGGATACAGCTATAGAGTGGAGTGGAAAAGTGTGTGTTAGTTTGTGTGTGTGTGTGTGTGTGTGTGCTTTCTTCAATTTAACGTCTCTTCACTCATAGTGATATTAGACGAGAAACAAAAGTAGAATAAAATTAATTGTGTCACTTGTGTGCTTGAGTGTGTATGTGCGAGTGTGTGAGTATGTATGTCAGTGCACATGCCTGCATGTGGATATGAGCAAGTATGTGTGAGCGTGCATGTGCGAAATCATTTGTGTGTGTGTGTGTGTGTGCGCGCGTGCGCGCGCGCGCGCGCGCGTGCGTGCGTGCGTGCGTGCGTGCGTGCGTGCGTGTGTGTGTGTGTGTGTGTGTGTGTGTGAATGCGTGCAACTATGCATGTAGGTTTGGGTTTGGTAACTAAGGTGGGTGTGTATGTATTTATCCCGTTGAGTGACTGAGAGAATTAAAAGTAAAATGAATAGAATAACCTCACCTACATGTGTCTATCCCTTATCAATCTTAAACCCATATAATCTATTTCTTGAAGAAAAACGGGAAGGGGGGGGGGGGGGGGGGGGGTAAATTCCTGAACAAATTAAACTCCTAACAAGAAAATTTACAAAAATTCGCCAACAGGGCTTTTAACTAAACTTTTAACTATTTCAAACATAATGACATTATCATCCAATACTTTTTCATATGACATTAATGAAAACTTATCTATGAGAGTACTATGAAAATAAGGTTGAAGTAGTTTACAGTGAAAAATTATATGTCTAGGTGATAAATCAGAGCCACATATACATCTTATTTCTTTACAAAATTTAGTTCTAAAAGCGTCCAATCGAAATCTATATACCAGGCTTCTTAACAGTCTGTTATGACAATGGCGCACTCTGTCACATCTCAACGACTCTGCTCTTGAAGAATTCTTTCGTAAATTATAAAAATGGTTCCAACAAGCTTTTTCCAGTAAATGGTTGCCCTCCTGAAGACTAAGTGGAAGATTCAGAGGTGTTGTATCTTCAGCATCAATGTCCATTGCAGCAGCTTTTGCAGAGCTGTCAGCCCATTCGTTTCCATGAATTCCACAATGTGATGGAATCCAGCAAAAGGCAATGGTAGTACCTCGTAAAGACAGAAAATGTACAAGATGAGTAATTTCAATGATTAATTCTCCTCTTACTTTTGTGCTAAAAGTTTTAAGTGCTTGCAAAACAGATTTAGAATCAATGCAAAACAACACCTTATACATATTCATCGGTAAATCTAATAAAAAATTTAAAGCCATTAACACAGCAATAAGTTCTGCAGTAAATATAGAATAACTTTTGCCTATATGATAGGATTTTTCTATCTTCAATGTTGGAACTACAAAAGCAGATCCAGCCTGCCCACTTTCAACTACAGAGCCGTCAGTAAAAACTTTAAGATAATCATTATAGTTTTCGTCAATATGAGCTCTAGCTATAGCAGCTACAACAGGGCTTTCTTCTTTTCTGATATTAGTATAATCAATATCATACTCAGCTCTGTTTAGTTCCCACTTTGGAATGGTAGAAAAAGCTGGTCGAGGAGCTACACTTCTGATGTTCATTCCTGAAGATATGAACAGATCAGAAGTGTATGAGCTGATTGTTGTCAGTGATTGTATGGATTTGGCTCTCTTGGGAAAAATGACATCAGATTTTAACGTAAGTTCTTTTAAATTAGAATTCGGAATAGTGGAACCTCTTAAAATGTACTTTGCTGAAGCTAGGTGAATTTGCTCTTCAAAAGGTAAGATACCTATTTCAGCATACATTCTTAAAGTTGATGTATGTACAGGAACGCCAATTGCCAATTTGAAAGACTTGCTATCTACACTCTGCATTTTTCTCAATAAATACTTAGGAGCAGAGAAAAAAATTTCCTGTGCATAAGTTAACTTCGAACGAACAAGAGCTGTTGCTAAATGAATAAGAGATGAAATATCTTGGCCCCATTGTTGTTTGCTAACAATTTTTAGAACATTTAGACTTTTTCTGGCTTTAGTCAGGACATGCTCTATGTGGTTATTCCATGTTAGTTTTGAAGTGAGAAATACCCCTAAAAATTTTGCAGTTTGTTTGTATTCTAATACAGAATCTCCAATTTGAAAGGAAGGTAGTACCTGTGGATCGTAGCCTGTATTGAAAAGCATCATATGTGATTTTTCAGGGGATAGCATTAATCCGTTTTCTTTCATAAATGTATGTATTTTACTTAACTCATGTTGATAAGCCTTTTTAATGTAGTTAAGAGATCGTAATTGAGTGTGTCTTTTCATGGTAACTTTCATCCATACGCATAAGTCATCTGCGTACTGAACCAGTTCAATATTGCTGGACACTGCATTGGGAAGATCGTATGTTAAAATATTGAAAAGCATTGGTGCCACTACTGATCCTTGCGGGATCCCCATATCTATAAACCTTGGACTTGAGTAAGTGTGTCCAATTTTTGTTTGAATAGATCTATTACTCAAAAACGTTTTAAAATAATTATACATGCATCCAGACAGACCAATCATTTTAAGCTTATGTAGTAATCGTAAGTGCCATACTTGATCATATGCTTTCCTGATATCAAAGAAAGTAGCAAGTACATTTTTTCGTCTGGCAAATTGATGCTTTATTTGAGTAGTAAGTTTAATAAGATGATCTACTGTTGATCTATTTTTCCTAAAACCTGCTTGGCATACAGGAATAATATTCTTTTTCTCACAGTAATGAACAAGTCTATTCAATATTATTCTTTCCATTAACTTTCCTACATGAGAGGTCAGTGAAATAGGTCTATAAACTACTTAAATCAGATCTTTGTTTACCTTGTTTATGAATAGGTACAACTACAGATTGCTTCCATAATGATGGCATAGTCCCTTCTGACCAACAGTTTTGGAAAAATTTATGAAGAAATATAGTACAATTTTCAGGCAAGTGTTTTTATCATTTCATTAGAAATAGCATCAATACCCACTGAAGATCTCTTGGAGCTAAGGGAAGAAATGGCATCCTTTAATTCTTGGAAAGTAATGGGGGCATTTGTATAATGGTCTTTATCTTCTTTCGGATCTGTATATTTTCCTAGGCATGCTTCCTTTGCTCTATAAACTCTGTCTTTTTCAGCTAACCCCTCTGAACGACTTGTCTCAGAAAACATGTCTACAAAAGCTTAAAGCCTTTTCAAAGGGGGTTGGGAATTCCTTTTTCTCTAATTTTATGGGATAATCTGGTAAATGTATACCGTTTTTCATCTCTTTCAGTTTTTTTCCATAACTTTTGTTGATCTTTTGAGCCTAATATGTCATTTTTACAAAAGGTTGACCAGTGCTGAAGCTTAGCTTGTGCTATTACTTTATTGCAATAATTTTTTGCTTTTTTCATTTCTAAAATTTTACTTATATTAGTCCTGTCTTTAAGATAGATATTAAATGTTTTCTTTTTGTATTGCCTTGCTATTTCACACGACTCATTCCACCAAACATTGCCAAATTGTTTATTTGACTTTACTAAGCTACATTTCGAAATGGATTTATTTGCTGCATTTATAACAGCTTCAACAAATTTAGCATATGCTTCATCTATATTACTAGCTATAAATTCATCAGTATTACATTGAGAAAGAATACTGTGAAAAGCATTCCAATTAGCATTATGATAATTGAATTTGGGTATTTTATCCTCAGAAACACTGCTAGAGACCTGTCTGTTGTTTATAGTAATTATAATAGGTAAGTGATCGCTGCCTAAAGTATCTTTAATGGTTTTCCATTCACAGTTAGGAGCAATTACAGGAGATACTAAAGAGAGGTCAATAGCAGATGCTCTGTGGTTTGCAGAATCAGGGATTCGTGTTACACTCCCATCGTTTAATAAAAATAAAGTTGAATCCACAATGTTATCAACGAAATGGTTATTTATATTTACTGTACAATCCCTGTCCCAGAATGGTGAGTGGGCATTAAAGTCGCCACCCACTAGCCATTTTTCATTTTGGTCTTGTAACAAAGGTAGCCACTCCATGTTTTCATTATCAGGACCTTTGGCAGGTATACGGAAATTACATTTATTATGAGTGATTCATCAAACTTAACTCTGGCTGCACATGCATTGATATTCCTTGCCGTTTTGTAAGGTGGAGGAATGTGATTATAATCTAAGTTTTCCTGGATATAGATAGCTGTGTTAATTTTTCCTTTGTCATCTTCAGACTGAAAGACAGGTGGATAGTAATAACTGTTAGTCTGGGAAGTTTACTTCTACTTATATTCAATGACTGCAGAAGTAACAAATGATACTTATTTTTTGAAAGATGTTGAACAAGAAAATGTAGATTTCTTAAAATAGATCGACAATTCCATTGCAAAATTGCAATGTTATTATGATTCTTCATTGACAAAAAAAAATTAGTAATAATGCAACCATAAAAACAAGCAAAAACCAAACAAACAAACACTGTTTATGTTTAATTCCTAAAGAGGAGTGTAAAAAAAAAAAAAAAAAAAAATAAATAAATAAATAAAAAAAATAAAATAAAATAAAATAAAATAAAAGACTGAAATAATGTGATTATAGACTAAGAAGAAGGAAATGCCCTCTCTAAAAAAAAAACAACAACAACAAACAAACAAACAAACAAGAAAAACAATCTATAAATAAATAAGATAAGAAAAGAAAAAGAAACACTGAAAACAGCTAGATTAACAGGAATGAACAATAAAGGGAACAACTTCCAAACTAGAACAGACTGGATTTATCAAAATACAGTCAACAAGTGGCGGGAAAACAATCAGTAATATGTGCTGATTGAAGCAAACACTTTTTTTTTTTAAAGTTAACGCAAAGAGTACGGAACATGACAGGTACCTACTCCTTTTTAAAAAAAAAAAAATATATATTATTATATATGTATATATATATTTCTTTTTCTTTTCAACTAATACAACCATTTCATTCAATATATCAAATCTACTTCCCCACGGTTCCATAGGGCCTCCTCCATAGCGTGGATGCTGTGGCACATATGGGTAGGGTCCAGGCAGAGCGTGGGTGGGAGGAAACGTCTGGTCTTCTTTGGAGTTTCCCAGAAGGTCCTCGTACATGCCTGCCCAGGTTCCCTGCCAACACGCTGGCCCCTCTGGACGTAGGTGAATACCGTCTCTAAGGGTCCTGTAGTTTGTTGTTCAGACTGCATGACTAAACAAAAGAGACATTGTCAACACAAAAAAAGCAGACATGAAAGACATTGAAAACTTCTCGTTTCAAGTTCAGCTCTGTATGTTTTACAGGAGCAATTTTTGCTAACTAATTATTTATAATTTTGGATGTTTTGTTGCAATTTCTTTCACGCATTTATAAACAACTTGCTACAAGTTTCTGAATCTTTTTTCTTTAAATCATTGACCCCACAGTGGATAACGACAGCATTGGGGATTTTTCAGAAGAAGAAACCACAGAATAAATGTTAGAAGAGATACGGTTTTATTGTGTATGCTGTGTCGAGAAGCATTCAAAGCCGTAGGAACGGCCCAACCTCTGTCATTGACGTCTGTTTGGCTACAGAATCATGAAGAATGACAACATGAGGGAGTTCTGAATCCCTCAAGTCTTTTTTGGTTAGGGTTTTTTTAATTGTAGATTTTTTCATGCGTCATTTGATGTTTTATAAACCTTTTGACGTTCTTAGTTGATACTGCAGGTCTTTGTTGTCCTTTTTTTTGTTTTGAAGTTTTATCAACCACACAAGTCAGTCGGGTTTGGTACTGTTCCCGGGAACTGCCTGGGTCGGGCTTCAACTACAAATATCGATAGAGGGGATAACTAACTGTGTCCAGTCGGCTTGCGCTACTTTCTTTCGGGACATTGTCTGTCTTTTGTTGCTTCCGTCCCTAACCCCAAACAGATCTAGTCGACTTTTTCGGCAAAGAAAAGTATTGAACATTTTCTTTTGGTCTTCAAAACACTTTTTCCAAATTAATTGATTGAGCACATAAGATTGATGACTGCCTTCAGACATTTAAAAGGCACTTACCCATCCACAGGGAGCGCGGCGTTCTGGCTGTTCCTGAGGCTGTGCCGTCCATTAACGACCGGGCAGCAATCCATCAGGGCGGGAAGAGACCTGGGGTTTCTTTTCCCACTCTGCGCTTCCTTTTCCCGCAGCTTTTTTTTTTTTTTCGCTGCGGGGAGAGATGGCCCAGCGGCCCGACTTTTCGATCGGTATCCTGGTCATTCTACCCGACAAAACTGCGAATAACTTCTTAGGGAGTGGCGACTGTGTTTGTTTGGGTTGTGTGTGTGGGTGGGTGGGGGGTTGGGGGTGGTGGTGTGTCTTAAAATGTACTTTGCTGAAGCTAGGTGAATTTGCTCTTCAAAAGGTAAGATACCTATTTCAGCATACATTCTTAAAGTTGATGTATGTACAGGAACGCCAATTGCCAATTTGAAAGACTTGCTATCTACACTCTGCATTTTTCTCAATAAATACTTAGGAGCAGAGAAAAAAATTTCCTGTGCATAAGTTAACTTCGAACGAACAAGAGCTGTTGCTAAATGAATAAGAGATGAAATATCTTGGCCCCATTGTTGTTTGCTAACAATTTTTAGAACATTTAGACTTTTTCTGGCTTTAGTCAGGACATGCTCTATGTGGTTATTCCATGTTAGTTTTGAAGTGAGAAATACCCCTAAAAATTTTGCAGTTTGTTTGTATTCTAATACAGAATCTCCAATTTGAAAGGAAGGTAGTACCTGTGGATCGTAGCCTGTATTGAAAAGCATCATATGTGATTTTTCAGGGGATAGCATTAATCCGTTTTCTTTCATAAATGTATGTATTTTACTTAACTCATGTTGATAAGCCTTTTTAATGTAGTTAAGAGATCGTAATTGAGTGTGTCTTTTCATGGTAACTTTCATCCATACGCATAAGTCATCTGCGTACTGAACCAGTTCAATATTGCTGGACACTGCATTGGGAAGATCGTATGTTAAAATATTGAAAAGCATTGGTGCCACTACTGATCCTTGCGGGATCCCCATATCTATAAACCTTGGACTTGAGTAAGTGTGTCCAATTTTTGTTTGAATAGATCTATTACTCAAAAACGTTTTAAAATAATTATACATGCATCCAGACAGACCAATCATTTTAAGCTTATGTAGTAATCGTAAGTGCCATACTTGATCATATGCTTTCCTGATATCAAAGAAAGTAGCAAGTACATTTTTTCGTCTGGCAAATTGATGCTTTATTTGAGTAGTAAGTTTAATAAGATGATCTACTGTTGATCTATTTTTCCTAAAACCTGCTTGGCATACAGGAATAATATTCTTTTTCTCACAGTAATGAACAAGTCTATTCAATATTATTCTTTCCATTAACTTTCCTACATGAGAGGTCAGTGAAATAGGTCTATAACTACTTAAATCAGATCTTTGTTTACCTTGTTTATGAATAGGTACAACTACAGATTGCTTCCATAATGATGGCATAGTCCCTTCTGACCAACAGTTTTGGAAAAATTTATGAAGAAATATAGTACAATTTTCAGGCAAGTGTTTTATCATTTCATTAGAAATAGCATCAATACCCACTGAAGATCTCTTGGAGCTAAGGGAAGAAATGGCATCCTTTAATTCTTGGAAAGTAATGGGGGCATTTGTATAATGGTCTTTATCTTCTTTCGGATCTGTATATTTTCCTAGGCATGCTTCCTTTGCTCTATAAACTCTGTCTTTTTCAGCTAACCCCTCTGAACGACTTGTCTCAGAAAACATGTCTACAAAAGCTTCAGCCTTTTCAAAGGGGGTTGGGAATTCCTTTTTCTCTAATTTTATGGGATAATCTGGTAAATGTATACCGTTTTTCATCTCTTTCAGTTTTTTCCATAACTTTTGTTGATCTTTTGAGCCTAATATGTCATTTTTACAAAAGGTTGACCAGTGCTGAAGCTTAGCTTGTGCTATTACTTTATTGCAATAATTTTTTGCTTTTTTCATTTCTAAAATTTTACTTATATTAGTCCTGTCTTTAAGATAGATATTAAATGTTTTCTTTTTGTATTGCCTTGCTATTTCACACGACTCATTCCACCAAACATTGCCAAATTGTTTATTTGACTTTACTAAGCTACATTTCGAAATGGATTTATTTGCTGCATTTATAACAGCTTCAACAAATTTAGCATATGCTTCATCTATATTACTAGCTATAAATTCATCAGTATTACATTGAGAAAGAATACTGTGAAAAGCATTCCAATTAGCATTATGATAATTGAATTTGGGTATTTTATCCTCAGAAACACTGCTAGAGACCTGTCTGTTGTTTATAGTAATTATAATAGGTAAGTGATCGCTGCCTAAAGTATCTTTAATGGTTTTCCATTCACAGTTAGGAGCAATTACAGGAGATACTAAAGAGAGGTCAATAGCAGATGCTCTGTGGTTTGCAGAATCAGGGATTCGTGTTACACTCCCATCGTTTAATAAAAATAAAGTTGAATCCACAATGTTATCAACGAAATGGTTATTTATATTTACTGTACAATCCCTGTCCCAGAATGGTGAGTGGGCATTAAAGTCGCCACCCACTAGCCATTTTTCATTTTGGTCTTGTAACAAAGGTAGCCACTCCATGTTTTCATTATCAGGACCTTTTGGCAGGTATACGGAAATTACATTTATTATGAGTGATTCATCAAACTTAACTCTGGCTGCACATGCATTGATATTCCTTGCCGTTTTGTAAGGTGGAGGAATGTGATTATAATCTAAGTTTTCCTGGATATAGATAGCTGTGTTAATTTTTCCTTTGTCATCTTCAGACTGAAAGACAGGTGGATAGTAATAACCTGTTAGTCTGGGAAGTTTACTTCTACTTATATTCAATGACTGCAGAAGTAACAAATGATACTTATTTTTTGAAAGATGTTGAACAAGAAAATGTAGATTTCTTAAAATAGATCGACAATTCCATTGCAAAATTGCAATGTTATTATGATTCTTCATTGACAAAAAAAAATTAGTAATAATGCAACCATAAAAACAAGCAAAAACCAAACAAACAAACCTGTTTATGTTTAATTCCTAAAGAGGAGTGTAAAAAAAAAAAAAAAAAAAAATAAATAAATAAAATAAAATTAAAATAAAATAAAATAAAAGACTGAAATAATGTGATTATAGACTAAGAAGAAGGAAATGCCCTCTCTAAAAAAAAACAACAACAACAAACAAACAAACAAACAAGAAAAACAATCTATAAATAAATAAGATAAGAAAAGAAAAAGAAACACTGAAAACAGCTAGATTAACAGGAATGAACAATAAAGGGAACAACTTCCAAACTAGAACAGACTGGATTTATCAAAATACAGTCAACAAGTGGCGGGAAAACAATCAGTAATATGTGCTGATTGAAGCAAACACTTTTTTTTTTTAAAGTTAACGCAAAGAGTACGGAACATGACAGGTACCTACTCCTTTTTAAAAAAAAAAAATATATATATATATATGTATATATATATTCTTTTTCTTTTCAACTAATACAACCATTCATTCAATATATCAAATCTACTTCCCCACGGTTCCATAGGGCCTCCTCCATAGCGTGGATGCTGTGGCACATATGGGTAGGGTCCAGGCAGGCGTGGGAGGAAACGTCTGGTCTTCTTTGGAGTTTCCCAGAAGAGTCCTCGTACATGCCTGCCCAGGTTCCCTGCCAACACGCTGGCCCCTCTGGACGTAGGGTGAATACCGTCTCTAAGGGTCCTGTAGTTGTTGTTCAGACTGGCATGACTAACAAAAGAGACATTGTCAACACCAAAAAAAGCAGACATGATAAGAGCATTGAAAACTTCTCGTTTCAAGTTCAGCTCTGTATGTTTTACAGGAGCAATTTTGCTAACTATTATTTTTAATTTTGGATGTTTTGTTGCAATTTCTTTCACGCATTTTATAAACAACTTGCTACAAAGTTCTGAATCTTTTTTCTTTAAATCATTGACCCCACAGTGGATAACGACAGCATCTGGGGATTTTTCAGAAGAAGAAACCACAGAATAGAATGTAGAAGAGATACTGTCTATTGTGTATGCTTTGTGAGAGAAGGCATCAAAGCCGTAGGAACGGCCCAACCTCTTGTCATTGACTCTGTTTGCTACAGAATCATGAAGAATGACAACATGAGGGAGTTCTGAATCCTCAGTCTTTTTTAGGTTAGGTTTTGTAATTGTAGATTTTTTCATGGCGTCATTTGATGTTTTGACCATTTTGACGTCATTATGTTGAACTGCAGGTCTTTTGTTGTCCTTTTTTTGTTTTGAAGTTTTATCAACCACAGGCAGTGCAGCTGGCTTTGGTACTGTTCCCGCAACTGCCTGGGTCGACTTCAACTTACAAATATCAGCATAGGAGGGACTAGATCTGCTTGTGCCAGTCGGGCTTGCTCTACTTCTTTCGGAGACATTGTCTGTCTGTGTTGCTCCGTCCCTAACACAAACAGATCTAGTCGACTTTTCGGCAAGAAAAGTATTGAACATTTTCTTTTGGTCTTCAACAGCTTTTTCCAAATTATTGATTTGAGCACATAATGATTTGATGACTGCCTTCAGATCATTAACGGCACTTACCCCATCCACAGGGAGCGCTGGCTGTTCTGGCTGTTCCTGTGGCTGGCCGCCATTAACAGACCGGGCAGCAGATCCAGTCAGGGCGGGAAGACCTGGTTCTTCCGACTCTGCGCTTCCTTTCCCGCAGCTTTTGTTTTTTTTCGCTGCTGGGAGAGATGCGCGAGCGCCCTGACTTTTCGATCTGGTAGTCCTGGTCATTCTACCCGTACAACTGCGAATAACTTCTTAGGCTGGAGTCTGGCGACTGACTGTTTCCGCCATCTTGATTCCGTGTCCGTGTGTGTGTGTGTGTGTGTGTGTGTGTGTGTGTGTGTGTGTGTGTGTGTGTGTGTGTGTGAGTAGTAATAGCTGTAAAGGTAGTAAACTGTAATGATAGCAGAAGCAGTAATGGTAGTATTCCATCTAATATTTGTCTACACCAGTGATACTAAACACACGTGTGAATTAGATAAGACAGATAGACAAACAGACAGATAGATAGATGATAGATAGATAGATAGATAGATAGATAGATAGATAGATAGATAGATAGATAGATAGATAGATAGATAGATAGATAGATAGATAGATAGATAGATAGATAGAGAATTGAATTAAGTTGAATAATCTTTATTTTTCAAGGGTAACAGAGTAAGCATTTACATACTTTTTTCTTAGAGAGAGAGAGTGTGTGTGTGTGTGCATGCTGGTACTGCTTCCACCTCCATGAAGGTCCTTCACAACATGCTGTGCCCTGTTTAAACAGCCAGTCATCTGATGTGGCTGGTGGTTGTCAAAGGTAGTCATAGCCCGGGAGTTGGGATAGACTCCCACTACTGAGAAAGTGCTCCTTTGAGTGTGTGTATCTCCAAAAACTTCTGACAACCAAAGTCCACCTCTTATCCTTCCTGTGTAGCTTAGCCTGGAACTAAGCCTGGTAGGACTGTTTTCACTGATAAGACAACTGCTTAGTCTTGAAATGTTGGGGGGGGGGGGGGAGGGAAGGGGAAGAACTCGTTACTTGGGAATAGAGTTTTCAGGTAGGAGGGAGGGAAAACTTGTTAGCCTGAAATGTACTTTTCAGTTGTTGGTTTTTGTTGGGTAATTTTTAGGGGGGGGGGGGGGGGAGAACAATCCTGATGGAAAACTTTTGCTGCCTCGCACCCATGTCCAGTCATAGAAAAAGCTGTGGAAGTCTACCCAGAAAAACAATGCAGAGTGGAGCTTCTAAAGTGTGAAGAAAGTCTTCCTTCATTCCTTCCTTCATTCCTTCCTTCCTTTCTTCCACAACTCCAGCAGCCAAGCCAGACTGTTGTCCACAAGACTGCAGGGAAAGAGGATGCAGCCATTTTCTGTCCACAAGACTGCAGGGAAAGAGGATACAGCCATTGTCTGCCCACAAGACTGCAGGGAAAGATGATACAGCCATTGTCTGCCCACAAGACTGCAGGGAAAGGGGATACTCCACAAGACTGCAGGGAAAGAGGATGCAGCCATTGTCTGTCCACAAGACTGCAGGGAAAGAGGATGCAGCCATTGTCTGCCCACAAGACTGCAGGGAAAGAGGATTCAGCCATTGTCTGCCCACAAGACTGCAGGGAAAGAGGATTGCAGCCATTGTCTGCCCACAAGACTGCAGGAAAGAGGATGCAGCCATTGTCTGTCCAGACAGAGGAAGCCTACAGCAACATGTTGGGTAGAAGGGCAGGGCAGCTAGTAGGTGATGGTATGGAGGACAGACAGAGGGACCAGTCAACCCTAGAAGCATAGTATTTAACACATAATGAACACATGATAACACACATAACAGTTCTAAAAGAAACCAGACAGTATCCCATGAACACACATGTTAACACACAGTGCAGTTGAACCCTCCCCCAACACCCCCCCAAAAAAAACAAAAACAACAGTAAACATTGTAAACAGCTGACACAAGAAGAAGGTGTAGTGCATGTGATGAAAAGAACAGACATGGTCAATACATGATTAAACTCCACATAAAAACACAAGTGCATTTCTTAACATATTTTGAAAACCACACAAGTGCATTTCTTTAAAAAAAATCACAAGTGCATTTTTTAAAAGAACACAAAGTGCATTTCTGAAAAGAACACAAGTGCATTTCTTGGCAGACATGGTACAGCATTTATAGGGTGCTGCTCATGTGGTGACACCTGTGGAAAATTGACAACTGAAACTGTCAATGACTCCCATATTATGTCTTGTTTCAGTTTGTGATTTTGAAAGTGTAGTGGTAACATGGTGAAATCACAAGTCTGTCTTTAGGAAGTGACATGCAAGAGTTGGAGCATAGCTGATAATAGTAGCAGCTAAATAAGTCCATTGCTAGTTCTGTATTGTTCAGAGTATAGCCAATAATAGCAGCAGCCAGCAAAAGTACAGTCCTAGTTCTGCCCTTGTACAAAGAGTTGGCCAATAATAGCAGCAACCAGCATAAGTACATTTTAGTTCTGCCCTTGTTCAAAGAGTGGGACCAATAACAGCAGCAACCAGCAAAAACTCCGTTGCTAGTTCTGCCCTTGTTCAAAGCTGACACCTGTCAGTGCAGTCAGCATCCTGGATAGATTTACATTGGTCAGAGTGATGTCCAAGACCTTCTACAAACCAGCTTTGAATGAACTGCCTACAAGTGTATTTTTACTTTTGAAATTTTTTAATTAGATTTTTAAAGTCACTTCAGCCACAGTTGTATTGAAGTCTTCCAAAGTGAACTGCTATGACACATCAGACAGGAGTGAGTGTGAACTGCTGTGCACATTCAGCTTTCTCCATTCATGTCAGACATGGATCCCTGACAGCACATGGAGAAAACAGATTCCAAGCCATGGACACAAAGTTTCACTGCAAGATAGGGAACATCAGATAAACTGAGCTGTCACCAGTGGACAAGTGTCACCAGATACAGTTTCATTGTCCATGTGTCAGTATGTAATTCAGGGCTCCACTATCCATGTGTCAGCAAGTGTAACACACCCATGGAATACAGGCAACCTGTCTGTATATGTGTCACAATGTCTGTTCCTTGTTTTGTGTGTTGTGTGTGTTGTGTGTTCTGTGTGTGTGTGTTATGTGTGTGTTTCTATTTGTGTTGTGTGTGTGTTATGTGTGTGTTTCTGTTTGTGTGTGAGTGTGTGTTTGTGTGTGGTGTTTGTGTGTGTATGTGTTGTGTGTGTGTGCTTTTGTGTGTATTGTGGTGTGTACATGCAATATATCAAGGATAATAGAATAAGCAATCATAAGCTTTTTAACATCCAGTCCCCGTGTATGCAGTTTTGTAAATGTCATCTTTCCCACTGGCACACGATGGCCTACTCTTACAAAAAGTGGAACAGGGTAATAATGTGTGCACAAGATGTTCTGAATGCGTTCGCACTCAGGTCTTGGTTTATAGTCTCATCCGAAAGACTTTTGGGGTGGGGGGGGGAGTGGAGTCAGCACTAATGTTAACCCAGAGGAAAAATCCCCTTGACCAGGAATCAACATGGGTTGTGAAATTGCAGCACAATGTTCCAACCACTAGGCTATATCGGCCCCTGTGCCTGAGTGTGTGTGTACATACACTTCATTGTACAAATAATGTAGCAAACAAAAATTATTTTTCTATTACATGACTAGTGCATCAAGGAGCTGAAGACATCTGACAATAGGGGGAAGAGTATTGGAGGGGGGGGGGAGGGTTGATAATGCTTGAAATGTTGTTGTGGACATTGTGTACACACATGTTCATTCTGTGAGTTGCAAGGTTGGTGTGTGGAGACAGTGGAGGACAGGACTGGGAGGAAGACTTTCAGGACTTTGGCAGAGGTAATTACGTGTGCGTGTTTGTGTGTGTGTTCGGGTTGTGTGTGTGTTGTGTGTGTGTTGTGTTGTGTGTGTGTGCATGTTGTGATGTGTGTATTGTGTGTGTTGTGTGTGGTGTGTTGTGTGTGTGTGTGTGGTGTGTGGAGTGTGTGTGTGTGTTCTTTGGCAGACAGGGTGCTGGGACATTGTTTAAACATGACATCAGCAATGTTGTATGTGTGTGTTTGCAGGTTGCTGTTTCAAAAACACAGATTTGTGTGCAATGTAATAGAAGGTAACTGAACTTGTTTATCTCTTGTGTGGGAGAGAGACAGAGACAAAGAGACAGAGAGAACTTTAACTATTTACTCACAAAAAGGCCATTGGCCCAACACATGAAGGGGGTTGCCCAACTGCTTAGTATTTTGGTGGAGAGAGAGAGAGAGAGAGAGAGAGAGAGAGAGAAGAGAGAGAGAGAGAGAGATGAGAGAGAGAGGAGAGAGAGAGAGAGAATTTGTTTTATAGAGTTCTTTTCATGACCAATTTTAGAGTCTTTTAATTTTCTGTGTTGTTTGTTTATATCTGTGTATTTATTTTTACATGTGCACTTTTGAAATATGTTTGTTTTCCTTTTGTGTGTGTTCATTTTGTGTGTTTTTGGTGTCACAGGTTTGGTGAATCCCAAGATATCTGAAGACAATGGGAAGGGACAGTTGGGGGCTGGGGTCTGACTCTGAGGTGTGTATGTGTGCGTGTTTTATTTTTATTGTTTTTTCAATTTTATTCTTTTATATCAAGGATAATGGTATAAACACTCTTGTGCTTTTCGACATCCAGTCCCCCGTGTGTATGCAGTTTTGTAAATGTCATTTGTTTCTACCGGCACATGATGCCTTACTCTTAGAAAAAGCAGAACAGGATTTATCGTGTATGCAAGATGTTCTGCTTGCGTTCACACATGGGCCTCGGTTTATAGTCTCACCCAAAGGACTTTGGGGCTAGTGTGTGTGTGAAATTAAACATAATTATAAAAATAGTATTCGGGAAAAAAACATCTATGTTTTCTACCTGATTAGTGCATGAAGAACATAAAATACATCTGGGTATAGGGTGATATGCTGCAAATGTTGTTGTGGAAATTATGTACACACATGTTTTATCTGTGAGTTGCAAGATTGGTGTGTGGAGACAGCAGAGGACAGAAATTGGAGAAGTACAGTGAAAATTTTGACACAGGTAAATATTTATTTATTTATTTATTTATTTATTTATTTATTTATTTATTTATTTATTTATTTATTTATTTATTTATTCATTCATTCTTTTATATCGAGGATAACAGAATAAGCAGCATGTGCTTTTTTTCATCCGGTCCCGTGTGTATGCAGTTTTTGTAAATATTGTCATCTGTTCCCACCGGCACACGATGGCCTACTCTTACGAAAAGCGGAACAGGATTTAACGTGTGCGCAAGATGTTCTGCATGCGTTCGCACATGGGGCCTCGGTTTAAAGTCTCATCCGAAGGACTTTTGGGGAGAGTGGAGTCAGCACTGATGTTAACTCCAGGAAGAAAATTTCCTCGACCGGATTCGAACCCGGGTCTTCAAATTGCCAGCGCAATGTTCTGACCACAAGGCTATCCGCCCCCCATTATATTCTCTCTGTGAGGGGTGTTGGGAAGGGGGGGGGGGGCATCACATTCTACTGATGATGGTTTCTGTTGCAGTTCCAAGGTTTCCATACCAAACCAATCAAACAATCAGGTGGCTGGAAGATTATTTTTATCATGTAAGTGATCTCTCTCTCTCTCTCTCTCTCTCTCTCTCTCTCTCTCTCTCTCTCTCTCTCTCTCTCTCCCTCTCTCTCTCACTCACTCACTCACTCTGTGTGTGTGTGGTTTCTTTTTTTTCTTTTTCATTCTTTAATTTTGATTTTTCAAGGGTTATAGAGTAAGTATTCACATGCCTTTATTCATCAAGCCCTTGCCATAATTAGGGAATAGCAAAAAAAACTATTTTAAAAAGTCCCACCATCACCAACAATTACAGTTCAACCTGTGATTTAAAAAAAAAAGGTATACAGTCATATGTGACAGAGTGAGTGAAAATAGGAAGTAGTTCTGTCTGACAGAAATCTTTTTGATAAACATTTTTAAAGTGATTTATTTAGGTGTTTCCATTTTTGTGTGTCTCTTTTGTTTGTTTCATTTTTTGTGTGTGTTTTGTCTTTACTTTTTGTTTTTGTGTGTTCATTTTTGCATGTTAAAAAACTGTTTTCTTTTGTGTTTATCTTTGTGTTTATTTTGTGTGTTCATTTTGTATGCTTTTAATGTCACAGGTTTGATGAATCTCAAGACATGTGAAGACAATGGGAAGGGACAGTTGGGTGCTAGGTGTGCCTCTGAGGTGTGTATTAGATTACTCACACTTGTAAAAATATTTTACAAAAAAACCTTATTATTTTCACATGGAGGCCAAGAGGAAGAGAGGGGGGGAGAATGTTGCAAATGCCTTTGTGGGCATTATGTACAGACATGTTTTATCTGTGAGTTGCAAGGTTGGTGGTTGGTGTATGGAGACAGTGGAGAAACATTAGTCAGGACTCTGGCAGAGGTAATTATTTGTGTGTGTGTGTGTGTGTGTGTGTGTGTGTGTGTGTGTGTGTGTGTGTGTGTGTTAGTGTGTTAGTGTGTGTGGTGTGTGAGTGAGTGAGTAAATGAAAGGAGGAGGTAGTTCTGTTTTTATGGAGATCTTTTTTAAGACAAAATGTGACGCTCCACCACATAATGAGACGGAGTGCACCTGCGGTCAATTTTAAGTTATTGACATGTTGTTAATGTGCAATAAAGTGGCTATCAAATACAAAAAACAGATTGAAAATCGGACTGTTCTGTGCAACATTATTACAAATTGAAATGATAGACTGCAGGATGGGACAAAATGAGAAACGGGCAAGTTTATTTCAGCAACAGGTTGTCAGAATGAGTGCTTTGGTATTTTCAAAACACATTTAAAAACAAAAGGAATAAAAATTATGCCTTGATATTTCATCATAAGGTAAATAAAGAGATCTAGTTTAATAATCAATCAAAATCTCAAAATTGACAACTTGACCCCCACCTGCCTTTAAAGGCTCCTAGCGTAATGTGCTAAGGGACTCATTTCGTGGTGGAGCGCCATAAATAGTTGAGTAGTTTATTTTGGTGTTTCCATTTTTGTGTTTTTGTCTTGTTTGTTTATTTTTGTGAGTTTGTTTTTGTATGTTTGCCTGTAGCAAAAAAATTGCTTTCCTTTTGTGTTAATTTTTGTGTGTTCATTATGTGTTTTTGATGTCACAGGTTTGAGGAATCTCAAGACATGTGAAGACAATGGGAAGGAACAGTTGGGGACCAGAGTGTGCCTCTGAGGTGTGTGTTAGATTACGCATACTTGAACAAAGTATAATGTACAAAATAACCCTGATCACACCACACTCTGTCTCTCTCTTTCTCTGTCTCTCTCCCCCCCCCCCCCCCCCCCCCCCCACCCCCCCCCCCCCCCCCCTCCTCTCTCTCTCTCTCTCTCCTCTCTCTCTCTCTCTGGGGCGTGAGATAGTCTAGTGGTCAGAACATTGTGCTTACAATTTGACAACCCAGTTTGATTCCAGTTTGAGGGGATTTTTCCTTGGAGTTCACATCAGTGCTGACTCCACTCTCCCCAAAAGTTTTTCCAATGAGACTATAAATCTAAAGCCCCATGTGCAAACCCACGCAGAAATCTTGTGCACATGTTAAATAAATAGTGTCTATTTATATTCTGTTTTGTGCATTACAGAGCTGGTGTTCCCAGACAGCTGAGGACTGATGGTGCCATCTTTTTTACTT
>JASPKP010001923.1:20000-25614 GCA_030674155.1 Stramonita haemastoma | reverse complement strand
GTAATATTTTGTATTCTAACCACTTTTATGTCCAGCAGATTTCTCTCGTGAAATTCGGGCTGCTCCCCCCGGGGAGAGCGCGTGGGCCAAAAGTGCAGCACCCCCCCAAATTTTTTTTTTCTTTTTCCTGAACTGTATTTGTTTCCCTATCAGAGAGGGGCTTTTTTCTACAGGATTTTGCCGGGGTCAACCCCTTGTTGTCGGGGGGTTCTTTTACGTGCGCAAAATAGTGATGTGTAACACAAGGACCTCGGTTTATCGCCCTCACCCGGAAAGACTAGCACCCAGACCCCCACTAGGGTTTTAATGGTGGGGAAAAAGTTTTGGGCCCGTACGGGGTAAAAACCACCGCACACTCCGACCCGGACTTTTTCCCTTTCAGGCAAGGCGCTTTCCCACCTAGACCACCAAATCCAATAGGGGAGATGTGTTACGTAGGGGCAAACGAATTTGTCATCAATTAGGTAACCACATTCCGACTTCGGGGTTTTTAAAGATAATGGGTTTTTTATGTACAAAGCACGGCACAGAACAAAAACAAGGGGAATATAATTATTTGGCATGAAGTTTAACAGGGAAAAAAAAAGGGGAAAATAATTATTTGGCCTGATGTTTTTAAAAGGAAAGACAAGGGAAAAAATTAAATTTCTTGGCATGATGTTTAACAGGAAAGACAAGGGGAATATAATTACTTGGCATGATGTTTAACAGGAAAGACAAGGGGAATATAATTATTTGGCATGATGTTTAACAGGAAAGACAAGGGAAATATAATTACTTGGCATGATGTTTAACAGGAAAGACAAGGGGAATATAATTATTTGGCATGATGTTTAACAGGAAAGACAAGGGGAATATAATTATTTGGCATGATGTTTAACAGGAAAGACAAGGGGAATATAATTATTTGGCATGATGTTTAACAGGAAAAACAAGGGGAATATAATTACTTGGCATGATGTTTTAACAGGAAAGACAAGGGGAATATAATTATTTGGCATGATGTTTAACAGGAAAGACAAGGGGAATATAATTATTTGGCATGATGTTTAACAGGAAAAACAAGGGGAATATAATTATTTGGCATGATGTTTAACAGGAAAAACAAGGGGAATATAATTATTTGGCATGATGTTTAACAGGAAAAACAAGGGGAATATAATTATTTGGCATGATGTTTAACAGGAAAAACAAGGGGAATATAATTATTTGGCATGATGTTTAACAGGAAAAACAAGGGGAATATAATTATTTGGCATGATGTTTAACAGGAAAAACAAGGGGTATATATTTATGTAGCTTAGAGTGGCACATGAAAAATAAGGGGCATTGAATGAGGAAAATCAGACCACATCAAACCACACAGCATTAACTAAACCACATCAAACGAAACCAGGCTTCATTAAACCGAATCACACCAAAGCCAAAGCCAAGAAATCCCCAACACCCTCACTCAAACGAATATCCCATCACCTGGGATTCGAACCTGAGCTACCAGAAAAGTGGCTGTGCAGGATTGCTGCTGGTGCTCTGTCCACGAGGCTAACATTGCCCCTTGATCCCCCCAATCCCCACCCTCTGATTATAGTTACTTACTTGGGTTTCTCCACAAAGCTTCATCTGAAACTTCCTGGTTGCCTCTTCAAACTCCTCCCATTTTCCAGCCGAAGTTTTCCGTCGTTGTTCTTTTTTATTTTTATATAGTTTCTTTGCTATGGTCTGCTGCCTCCAAAAGGGGGACGGGATAGCGTAGTGGTCAGAACATTGCGGTCGCAATTTGACAACCCGGGTTCGATTCCCGTTTAAGGGGATTTTACCCCTGGAGTTAACATCAGTGCTGACTCCACTCTCCCCAAAAGTCCTTCGGAGGAGACTATAAACCTAGGCCCCGTGTGCGAACGCACGTGGAACATCATGGGCTTACGTTAAATCCTGTTCCGCTTTTCGTAAGAGTAGGCCATCGTGTGCCGGTGGGAACAGATGACAAGATTTACAAAACTGCATACACACGGGGACCGGAAGAAAAAAAGCACATGAGGGCTTATTCCTTTATCCTCGATATAAAAGAATAAAATAAAACACACACACACACACACACACACACACACACACACACACACACACACACACACACACACACACACACACACACACACACACACACAGTGGCAAGCAAATGAGATAATCATACGTATGAGTGGGTCCTTTGGATGAGACTATAAACCTAGGCCCCGTGTACAAACGAACGCAGAAGATCAGGCACACACGTTTAAACCTGTTCGGCTTTTCGAAAGAGTAGGCCATTGCGTGCCGGTGGGAGCAGATGACAGCATTTGCAAAATCGCATACACACAGGGACTGGCCATAAAAAAGCACACGAGTGCTTATTCCATCATTCTTGATATAAAAGAAAAGAGAAATAGATAAATATAAAGCAGATCTTAATCCAAATGAAATCGCTAAATCACAAGTATAGTTAGGGCCGTCTGTCTATCTTTTTGTCTGTCTCTCGTCTGTCTAGCTGTATATCTGTCTGTCCGTCTATTTTGTCTGTCTATTTTTTTGTCTGTCTCTCGTCTATCTGTATGTCTATCTGTCTGTCTGTCTATGGCTGTCTATCTATCTATCTATCTATCTATCTATCTATCTATCTATCTATCTATCTATCTATCTATCTATCTCTCTCTCTCTCTCTCTCTCTCTCTCTCTCTCTCTCTCTCTCTCTCTCTCTCTCTCTCTCTCTCTCTCTCTCTCTCTCCCTGCACACACCCATCAGCCATCACCTACCTGCAGCGGCCACCACAGTGAAGAGGACCAGAGTGTTGAGGGTGCCAGGGGAGGTCAGCGCTCCCGCCACCAGGGCGGCAGGTCTGGCAGCATGGCCGATCACCATGCCGCTTGTCTGCCCCTGTCTCTGGCCTCCAATCTGTGCGGAAGAAGAAGTGAAATGAAACACCAGGGTAATGACGGAGTCGCGTTCTTCATCTTGTCATCTTAGGGATGCCAGGGGCCTGTCAGTATAAATAGCATCCCTATCTTCTGGAAATTTTATGCCAGGAATTTCCATCTTTTCTATCCCTTTCTATGTTTCTTCCTTGTCACAGCAGTCAGTTTCCCCCACTTTCAGCTCCGCTCAGAGGCTAATTATTTCATCCCATCCCAGCCTAGATGGGGACAGCTGGTGCCAATTATAGCAGGAACTGACCACACTTGGACTAGGTTAAAGAAAGGGTGTGCTAAATTTAGCACTCTTGACAGAGTGATGTTGGATTTGTGTGCTGCCTTGTTCCTTTTCTTCTCGTCACCTCCTTCTTGTCTGTTTTCCGCCTTCTTGGTCCTTTCCCATGCCCTTTTTGTTCCAGAAAGACTTAAAAGATAAAACTTTTCTCCCACGCTGAAGTCCGATGTGCTGGGCCTGACTTGTCAGGCGCTTAACGGCAGCGTAACGCGTTTTTGCTCATATGTGTGACAGATAACAATAGTTGCTGTCTGAGCATTCGACGACAAAGAAGGAAACTTTAGTTATCTATGTCCAACACCCATACCAATACTTTTGATTTGATCTGATACATAATATATTTTTCTCTTTTGTTTAGATTCGTTTATTTTGAGGATAACTATAGTGTGGCATAGTGTAATGTAGTGCAGTGTAGTGTAGTACAAATGTAACGTAGCATAGTGTAGTGTAGTGTAACTCATTGTAGTGTAGTGTAACATAGTACAATATAGTGCAGTGTAGTGTAGTGCAATGTAGCATAGCAGAGTGCAGTGTAGTGCTGTAGTATAGGGTAGTGTAGTATAGGATAGTGTAGTGTAGTGTGGTGTTGTGTAGTGTAGTGCAGTGTATCATAGAGTACCATAGTGTAGTGCAGTGTGGTTACCAGTTGGATGGGTGGCCGTTTGCGCACCTTGGGTTCAGTACAGTCCCCCAGTTCACCCAGTGTAAATGGGTACCTGCCCTGTTTAGGGTCAGGGAAGGTAAAGCAGCGAGGGAGAGGAGATGGGCGCCGCCCTCAACATGCTGACTCCTGGAGAAGCTGAGGTCTCTGATGCCTCGCTCCCCTTCGACTACATAGGTTATGGGACACCTTGACCTTACCTGTTTTTTTTTAATTTTAATTTTTTAGTGCAGTGCAGTGTAGTGAAGCAGTGTAATGTAGTGTAGTGTAGCATAGTGTACTGTAGTGCAGTGCAGTGCAAGGTAGTATAGCGTAGCATAGTATAATGTAATGGAGCGTAGTGTAGCGTAGCATAGTATAATGTAATGGAGCGTAGTGTAGCGTAGCATAATGCAGTGTCGTCTACTGTATTGCGTTGTGGGAAAAAACATATCAATCACACATAAAGTGAGATAAAACCAAAACGACAACCCTCAAAACAGCCTTGTTCTTAGTGACCGACTATAACACTTTCTCATCATATCAGACGGAAAAAGCTTGAATCTCTCAGGAAGTGAATAATGCTGTCTGGTGGAATATGATAAAAAAAGGTATAAGGAAACAGTCCCTTTGGATTGTTTGCCCAGCTTTCATGGTCACTTTAGGCTTCTTTTGTGTGGTCTTGGTTTGGGTTCAGTCTAATCTGGCTTTGTGTGGGTTTTTAAAAAATAATTTTGACGATGATTTTTTTGTTTTGCTTTGCTCTGTTGTGTTTTGGTTTGGATTGGTTTGGTGTGGTTTAGTTTAGTTTTTGTTTTTGTTTTGGTTTGTTTTCTGGTTTTTTTTTGTTGTTGTTGTGTTTGAGTTGCTTTGCTATTGTTTGGTTTTTGTTTTATTTTTTATTTTGTTTTGTTACTGTTGTTTTGTAGTGTTTTCCGAAGTCCCCCCAACGTGTATCAGGCTTGACCAAAGATATCACAGAGCTACTGGTGTTATTGCGCTAACAGGTGAACTCTATTGGTTATTGATTTTAACATTGATGATAAGGTAAAGAGAATTGTTTTTATAACAGATTTTATGAGTGTAAAATCCGTAAGAGAAAAAATGACAATAACTTCACTGATTATGCTTGTTTGAAAACAAAACCCCCTATAGCTTTGTTATGATGATAACAGGTGGATATAGCTGTCTGAGGAGGCTTTGTTCTGTGTTGGAGCCAGCCACAGGCAGTTGGCTTCTTCTTCTTACTCTTCATGGTCCATGTACAATGTAAATTTGTAACACAAACATCTGGTTGAATCCTACACACAACCTTGCATGCCTTGTCTGCATCTGTCTGTGTGCCTCTGCTTCAGAAAACTGTAGCCACGCCTAGCTCCACCAAAGACCTACAGTCCTTGATTCTGAAGTCCTTCGGATGAGACTATAAACCGAGACCTCCCGTGTGCGAACGCTCGCAGAACATCTTGCGCATACGCCACAACCTGTTCCGCTTTTTGGAAGAATAGGCCATTGTGTACCGGTAGGAACGGATGACAGCATTAATCTACAAAACTGTATATACACGGACACTGGATGTACAAAAGCATGTGGGAGCTTATCCCATTATTCTTGAAATAAAAAAAAGTATTTCTTGACAATCCAGAATGACTAGTAGAGTCAAGGAGTTAGGCCATATCCAGCCATGTCAAGAACGATACTGATCTTTTGCGTGACTTCGTTTTTGTCAGCTATGT
>JASPKP010001923.1:7500-15000 GCA_030674155.1 Stramonita haemastoma | reverse complement strand
ACCCTCTATACTGCTCTACTGTCACATATAATAGACCGTCATCATATCAATTATCACTTTTATGCTGATGACTCGCAGATTCAAAGCAGTGACACACCTGAAAATCTGCCTTCAAGACATCCAACACTGGATGATACAAAATAAATTACAACTAAATGCAGATAAAACCGAAGCCATGCTTGTAGGCACCAAACACAAACTCTCCTCCATTCCAATAACTTCAATAGAATTCGGCAATACGTCAGTTCCGCTATCCACTTCTGTGAAGTATCTAGGAGTCGTTGTGGATAACACTCTCTCCATGCAAAAATTCATTACCCAAACCTGTCAGTCATGCTACTATCAACTACGGCGTATTAGCGCAATTCGAAAGTACCTGTCCACTGATGCAACTTCCAAACTTGTCACTTCTCTTATTCTCTCACGTCTGGACTATTGCAATTCTCTTTTGGCTGGTCTGCCAGCATCATCCATCCACTCCCTTCAACGCATACAAAACTCTGCAGCTCGTCTGGTCCTCAGAAAGAAAAAATCTGAGCACATTACCCCTCTCTTGCAATCTCTTCATTGGCTGCCCGTACCACAGAGAGTAAACTACAAGATCAGTACCCTCTGTTACAAATGTCTCCACAATACTGCACCCTCCTACCTCTGTGAATGTCTTCACCTGTACACACCTTCTCGCTCCCTCCGCTCGTCGGCAGATACTTTGTCCCTAAGAACACCCAGATTCAACCTATCCACCATTGGCCGCCGCTCTTTCTCTGTTTCTGGTCCATCGATGTGGAACGACCTTCCTCTCTCCCTCCGACAAAAGCCTACTTATGACACTTTTAAATCCAACCTCAAGACACACTTATTTCAAACCTAAGTTTTTCTCCTTCCGCTTCCATCTCTTACCTGTCCCTGCCTTCAACATCCACCTGCCAAAGTGCATAACGTTTGTAGGTGTGTGTGCGTGCGCGCGCGTGCTGCGTGCGTGCGTGCGTGCGTGCATGCGTGTGTGTGTGTGTGTGTGTGTGTGTGTGTGTGTGTGTGTGTGTGTGTGTGTGTGTGTGTTTGTGTGTGTGTGTGTGTGTGTGTGTGGTGTGTGTGTACATTCGAATTTGTCAAAACTGTAAATAGTTGCTGATTGTGTGTTCTGTAGGTCGAATGCAAGCGCTTTGATTTGTTTTTGCAAGATATAGCGCTATACAAATTCCATGTATTATTATTTATTATTATAGAGGGGGCGTTGGACTTTAAGAATAAAGTATTGTGAAAACGGGTAAAGGACAGTTAAAGCAAATTTATGGTAGGTGTTCGACTGTTGAAGTTTCTACCAGGCAGTGTTGAGTGTTTTTTGACAGCAGTCAAGTGACAGTGGCAGGAACACTAAAACTTGGTATCATATCACAATGCTAGACTGAGTTTATTAATTTTACTACGTAGAACTATATTGTATATAGGTCTTGATGTGTTGTTCGTTCAAATGTGTGTGTGTGTGTGTGTGTGTGTGTGTGTGTGTGTGTGTGTGTGTGTGTGTGTGTGTGTGTGTGTGTGTGTGTGTGTGTGTGTGTGTGTTTGTATGTGTGTGTGTGGTGTGTGGGTGTATGGATGAGTACGTGTGTATGTGTTTGCGTGTGCATAACATGCGTACATGCATGTGCACGTTCGCGAATGCGTATGTGTGTGTGTATGCGCGCGCGACACGCACGTGCATGCACATTCCATGGTGCTAAGAAACTACATTCTTTGTAAACACTAAGTTTCATAAGGATTACCAGCATCGATATTATTTTTTTATGTGCCTGTAGTACAAATCTTGCACAAGTGTGGGCAGCTCTCAAAGGCAACAACTATGTTAACAACAGGAGACCACTCCCATTAAAAAAAAATTCTAACTGGTAATGGTGTGGTTCACAAAAGTAGCATATCACCTATATAGTACATCTTTGATTGGTTTTTAAACTGATATTGTTGTAAATGTTATAGGCTTTGGGTATAGTTGTTAACTATAAAATCTTAATCAGTGTAAATGGTGAAGAGGTGACACAGAACTGGATTTTTGCTTTTGCAAAACACAGCCTGGTTGAAGAAGACACCTATGGTTGTTTTGTTAATTTAAAAAAAACATCGTTTATTTTATCAATTTATTTCAAGGACAATCAAATAAACCCTTATGAACTTTTTTTTACACCCAGTCCCCGTGTGCATGCCATATTGTAAATTTTGTCATCAGTACCTACCAGCACAAATGGCCAACTATTCCAAAATGCGGAACGGGTTATTTATCTATTTTATTTTATTTTATTTTATACCACTTTGTGTCACAGCAGATTTCTCTGCGTGAAATTCGGGCAGCTCTTTCCAGGAGAGCGCGTTGCCACATGTGCAACGCCTACCCATTATATATATATATATATATATCCCCAGCTACCCTGGGGACTCCAACTCCCCGATTTTTCCTCAGGGATGGTGTCTAAACACGACACCCGTGTGGATGCGGGTTTTTTTTTGTTTGTTTTTTTTAATTTAGTCATCTGATCCTACCGGCACACAATGGTCTGCTCTTCCGAAAGGCGGAACGGGGTTTTTACGTGTGCACAAGATGTTCTGCGTGCGTTCGCACACGGGACCTCGGTTTATAGTCTCATCCGAATAACTTTGACATTCACCTCGATTTTTTCAAAGTGTTTGCAAGGTGTCCGTCGAATGTCGCACACGGAACCTCAGTTTATGGTCTCATCCAAAAGACTTTGGAGAGGGGGGGGGGGGAGGGGGAGTGGAATCAGTACACATGTTAGCCCCCCCCCTACCTCCAGGCATTTCACTTGTGGCCTGAATCTGGGCTCGAACCCAGACCATCAAATCACCAGCACAAGGCGCACTGCTTTCACCACCAGGCCATCCTGTCCTACCAGGCATTACATGTGCCTTCAGTGAGCAATATCATAATAATTTAGTAGAAATAACAGGCAAGTGTTCTTAAAGCCTTCAGCATGTACTGGTAGAATGCTGCAAACTTTTTGTTCTTCACTGTGTTTAGTAGTAGTAGGCACCCATCAGTCTCGGAAGACTATGGAGTTGCGCTCTAGTCTTTAGAGCGCAAAGCCTGGGTAAGTAAGTATGGAGGGCCAGCTGTGTGTAGGTCTCTGCTATAATCACAGAACGTCCTATAGGACCTGTATTTTTTGTCGTTGCTGTTTTGTATAGGTCCAGAATTTTCCTCGTTGTAAACAATTATGCAGTTGTACTGTTTTTATTTTGCAGTTATGATATTGCATAATACTTTTTGTTGTGGTCTTCTAAAAAAAACTTTCCACGGCAAGAGCACCGAGGTTCACCAATGGTGAGATTTTGCGTATGCGACCGTTTGTGCCCGCCATGAAGGCAGCCGCATTCCGACTTCGGGGATGATGTCTGAACACAACACCAGAGTGCAGGGTTGTGTTTGTGAAAGTTTGTCATCCATTCCAACTGCATACACGAAACGACCTACTCTTCCGAATTGTGAAATGAGTTGTTACCGGTGGGCAAGATGTTCTGCGTGTGTTTTTACACGGAACCTCGGTTTATAGTTTCATCTAAAGGACTTTGGGGGGGAGTGGAGTTGGCGCTGATGTTAACTCTAGAAGAAAAAAAAATTCCCCTCGAACGGGTACCTCAGTGGTAGCTGAAACCCGAACTGTCAGATCAGGAGCCCGAAGCTCTAACCACTAGGCCTATTCTTTTCTAATACCGCTTCATCTCACAGCAGATTTCTCCATATATAAAATGGGTAGGCGCTGCACTTGTTGCGACGCGCTCTCCCCGGGCAGAGCAGCCCGAATTTCAGCAGAGAAATCTGCTGTGATATAAAGCGGTATTAAAAAAAGAATCATATCATACTCTCTATATAATAATAATAATAATAATAATACATGGAATTTATACAGCCCCGAGCCGCCCTGGGGACTCCAACTCCCCGATTTTTCCTCGGGGGTGGTGTCTAAACGTGACACCTGTGTGCATGCTTTCTTTTTTTATATATAATTTTGTCATCCGCTCCTACCGGCAAACACAGGCCTGCTCCTCCGAAAAACGGAACGGGGTTTTAACGTGTGCGCAAGATGTTCTGCGCGCGTTCACATACGGGGCCACGGTTTATAGTCTCATCCGCTCCCTGGACTGGTTTTGTCATGATATTCTGTATCTTCAGCTCAGAGCTATAGTCTGAATGTTCTTTGTTGTGATTCCATCACATGATGTTTATTTTCGTGTTGTCCTGACTGAAGTTTTGCCAGTTATCATTATACAAAGTAAATGTTGAAGTGATTTTACGTCTACCACATATTCTGCCGACTGATGACAGAAATATTATGACGAGGCTTTGAAACATTTCATGGACCAGATGTAAAAATGTCCTGACGTCAAAATGTAAATGAAGACAAAGTGATTTCATCTGAGTAATGTCTCTGCCTCATAATATGTGATGCTAATCAAAATCCTGCATCTCCAGAGCTGGTTTTTGTAACAGCTTGCCCTCCATACTGACTTACCCAGGCTTTGCGCTCTAAAGACTAGAGCGCAACTCCATAGTCTTCCGAGACTGATGGGGTGCCTACTACTAATCAAAATCTCTCTTTCTCTCTGTCTCCGTTCCTCTCTCTCTGTCTCTCTTGCACGTGCACATGACACAGTTATATATATCTATATATATATTTATGGAGAGAGAGAGAGAGAGAGAGAGAGGAGAGAGAGAGAGAGAGAGAGAGAGAGAGAGAGAGAGAGAGAGAGAGAGAGAGAGAGAGAGAGAGAGAGAGAGAGAGAGAGAGAGAGAGAGAGAGAGAGAGAGCAAGATTTTTTTCAAACTTTTTAATTCGTACTTTTTACACTACGAAACAACAAATGTACCAAAACACTATATTATGTAAAACCGGAGACAAACTATAAAACAGTCCCCCTTGCATCTTCACAAAAATGTCAGCAGATTAAAGCTTCTCTAGCAAACACTGTGTCAGTCTTAAAATAATAATGATATCAATGATAACAACAACAATAATAGATCCATTAATGTTTTTTGGTCATCAACCCTGAGCATTTGCAGCAAAATAAGGGGTGTGTGTACAAGAGATCCACAGACGCAGGTAAAACATCTCACGTACTTGGCCAGGATAATTCCCTGTAGTGATCTTCAGATATCATTGTCATTATCAGTTCTATAGTTTATGTACAATAACAAACAATAATCAAAGGGATACAGTGACTATAAAGCAGGTGTAAATGCCTACCTCTTCATGCTTTCTTTAGAAAACAGACTAATAGAAACACTAACAGAATAACAGACAAACAGACTAACAGAAACACTAACGGAATAACAAACAGACTAACAGAAACACTAACAGAATAACAGACAAACAGACTAACAGAAACACTAACAGACTAACAGACAGACTAACAGAAACACTAACAGACTAACAGAAACACTAACAGAATAACAGACTAACAGACAGACTAACAGAAACACTAACAGACTAACAGAAACACTAACAGACTAACAGACAGACTAACAGACGTTAAAGCCGAGTGGTTAGGACGGTTCGCTTTCAGTCCTTTGAGTCCATGAAGTTGTTGGTTCAAATCTCGGCGACGTTTGGTGAATTAAGTTCGTGGATTTTTATAATCTCCCAGGTCAACTTCAAGTGCAGACCTGCCAGTGTCTTATTTCCCTTCGTGTATATAGGCCTATACACATGCAGAAGATCAAATATGCACGTTAAAGATCCCGTAATTCAAGTCAGCATTCGATGAGTTACGGGAACATGAACATACCCAGCATGCATCCATGAAGTCAGAGTGCAGCTACCTTCATGGTGGGCAAAAATGATTGCATACACAAAGTCTCACCACTGGTGGACCTTGGAGCTCTAGCTGAGGAAAAAACAACAACAACCCCAAACCCCCAAGCCTGACTGATGCGTTTTCCAGAATAGCTGATGTGACCAAGTGTCGCTTTGGTTTTGTTGATAGGTTTGGTTGGCTGTTTAATGTGTCTATTCTTGTTCTGAAAGGGAAACAACTGCATGGGGAATACCCCCATACACGCTAGACTATCAGTTCTATCTCCGCTAAATGACTGAAAAAAAGGGGAGACAATAATGGGAACACATAAGGTAAAAACGACTTTTAAAAAGTCTTCTGCATATGGGAGACAACTACTGCCACTACTGTCTCCTTGCGTCGATGTTGGCGTCACTTCCGCTCATGCTCCCATGCCAATTGCACGTGCAACGATGACGTCAGGCTGATTTGAAGGTCAAAGGTTGTAAAATGATCACGTGTCATCATCCCTGGGTTTTCGTTGGCCAAGCTCCGATCCTGTCAATAGAAAATGTCAATGGAAGCACATTAATGTCAAACATTTAAGTCAGACATTCATAGAGCAATGGTATATTGAAAGATGTCACAGCAAATTAGAGACCATTAGCAGACAAAATAGATTTGAATAGCTGCCACGGCAGGTTGTCAATGAAAATGTGCCAATTTGGCAAGGCAAGGCTGGTCACTCTTTCTGTTTACAATTAAAATAGGGGACTGCTCTCCCCTTTTATAAATTCCCTTTACAAACATGGATCTTAAAGCAAGTTCTGAATCATGAACAATTACATACGCTATTTCTTAACTTGGTCAGTTAACATCAGAGTATATTGAACACTAACGAACACTGCACAAGCGCTCAGTTGTCTCCCTTTACTGTCAGGCAGACTGTGGCCATGCTACCGACCATAGGTGGCCTACTCTTGTGGAAAAAAGGATGGGGTCTTAACCTGTGGCTGAGATGTTTTGGGACGGGATTGCTTAGTGATCAGAGCCCTCGCTTTCTCCAAGCTAAGGTTAACCAGCACTGAGCGTGATTAACTCTTGGATGGGTGACCGTTTGTGCGCTTTGGCTTCAGTACAGTCCCCCAGTTCACACAGCTGTCAATGAGCACCTGCCCTCTTTAGGGTCAGGGAAGGTAAAGCAGCGAGGGAGAGGAGATGGGCGCGGCCCTCAATATGCTGGCCCCTAGAGAAGCTGAGGTCTCTGACATTTCGTTTTACCACGACTGCATAGGTTATGGGACACCTTTACCACCTTTGTATATATATATATATATATATAGGGGGGGGGGGGTCACTGTCCATCAGAAGGCTTCATTCTGGCGGTGCAAAGGGAGTTAAGTTCCCGTGCTTAAATTCTTGGGAAAGTTATCTCCTGTAAGAAAACTGGGTTTGGACATTCTTTCTGAAAAAAAGACGAAAAATAACCAGAGGGTAAGACACCCTCCCCCACCCCATATAAAAAGTACAAAACAATAAATCAAACCAACAAAACAAAACAAAATATAAGTTGAAATCTAGACAGAAAACAAGAGAGAGGAAGACAGAAATACAGAAAGAAAGACAAAACAGCGCTAACAAACAAAGAAGAAGAAAAGGAGGA
This sequence comes from Stramonita haemastoma, assembly GCA_030674155.1. Taxonomy (NCBI): domain Eukaryota; kingdom Metazoa; phylum Mollusca; class Gastropoda; order Neogastropoda; family Muricidae; genus Stramonita; species Stramonita haemastoma. The sequence goes on along the minus strand of JASPKP010001923.1, from coordinate 7,556 downwards.
AAGAGAGAACGAAAAGAGAAGAAAAAACAGCGAGGTAGGGTAGAGCGACAGCTGTT
>JASPKP010001922.1:17500-25617 GCA_030674155.1 Stramonita haemastoma | reverse complement strand
CAAGGGTTGAAGAAAATGCTGAGGATTAAAATCTTGTTGTAAATTTATAAAGAAGGGACAATCCATCATAAAATAAACCCCATCCCCTAAAACAGATATATTGTATTTTGAACACATTCTTTATTCTGTGGTATGTTATAGAAATGTCATCCTCAATTAGAAGCTTGTGACAACTACAACGAAATTTTATAAAAGCGTAAACATATTATATCTGGTAGACAAGTTATATATTTTCCTTACCAAAATCGATCTTAAAATTTCTATAATAAAGGTGTCTTCTATTATCCCACGGCTCACTTCTCCATTCATTAACAAAATTTTCTATTAAGAAGGCTTTGATAATGTGAAATTTTAACTTTGATATGTGAACTTTTAAATACTTGAAGAAAATTTATACTTGAACATAACTGTCTCTGGAGGAGGGGGTGAAGGTGAATGCCTGTTGCCAGTAGTTTTGAATTGACTGAAAATTGTACTTCGTTTGAACGCTTGGATCACTAATTTTAGGGGGGTGGGTAGGGGGGTGGGGTGGGTAGGGGGGTGGCCAAAATGTTTCTGGACTAGTGACCCCTAGGCTGCTAAGCGGCAACAGTAACAACTACAACAGCAACAACGCACAACATAATACTTATAACGAAAATAGTTGTAATGATGATGGCGGTGATGGTGATTATGACGATAAATAAGAGGATTAGGAGAAGACGATGCCCCCAAAAAGATGTTTTGCACAAGGGAAAAATTGTGAAGAAGAAGAATTATGATGAAGAGGAAGAATTGCGACGAAGAAAAAAATTGCGAAGAAGAAAAAGAATTGCGCAGAATTGCAAACATTTGCAAAGAATAAGAGGAGGAGGAGGAGGAGGAGGAGAGGAGGAGGGAGGAGGAGGAGGAGGAGAAGAAGAAGAAGAAGAAGAAGAAGAAGAAGAAGAAGAAGAAGAAGAAGAAGAAGAAGAAACAGGGATGCAAAGAAGAATTACTAAGAAAACGAAGAACTGTAAAGAAAGAAATATCGCGAAAAAGAAGGGGAAAAAAGGAAAGAAGAAGAAGAAGAAGAAGAAGAAGAAGAAGAAGAAGAAGAAGAAGAAGAAGAAGACAGAAGCAGAAGCCCCACAAAACAATATTCAATGAAATTGTTTATACTCAGTAAAACAAATAAAGGAAAGAGATAAAAGAGTGACATAAAACACAAGAAAAAAAGTAGACACAACTGAGCGTATCGAAAGGAAATGAAGCTTTAAACAAAAACACACCAAAACAAGTGAGTCTGGAGAATGGACTTCTAAGTATTAACAGCACACGTTTTGGACAAATTGAAAAAAAACAAACTTTATCACATCCCATTGTGTGCTTGACAAAAGGAGAAAAAAGCGAGAGAAAGAGCATTCCCCAAAAGTTGGACCAGAGACAGAAAAAGAAGGATGACACTCACAGTGGACTGTCTGGACCCGGTCAGCCCTAAGACTAATGCATCAGCAGTTGATAGAATCTGGATGGAGATGGAGTAGAAGAGGTGGAGACAGTCACAGGAAAAAGAAGTCACAGGGAATGGAAGAAGTCCTGGTGTGAATGTGTCAACACTGACTGGTGCAAAGAAACCTTTTTTTAAAAAATATATCTTTTGGAGACTGGAAGCTAAAGAAGGATTTTGAGGTAGGGGGAGGGGGAGGGGGGGGGGGGGGGAGACTAGCTGTAGACTCTAGAGCCGCGTGGTTGAGGCAGTTCGAATTCAGTCCTATGGTTCCATGATATATGAAGTCCTGTGTTCGAATCTCGGTGGCGTCTGGTGCGTGAATTGAAGATGGGGATTTTTACGATTTTCCCATGTCAAGTTCAAGTACAAGACTTGCAGTGTGTTAATCCCTTTGGTGAACACACTCAGGCAGGAGATTAAATATGCACGTTGAAGATGCCGTCACTCATGTCACCATTAGGTGGGTGTAAAAAAACATGACCATAATCAGAATACATCCCGAGGTCGGACTGTGGCTACTTTCATGGCGGCCAAAACCAGTGGCATAACCCTATGTCACAGATGGTGAAAAACTCAAAGCTGTAGCGGAGGAAGGAACATTAAAAAAAAAAAAAGCATACTAACTGTCCAATGTAGACCATGGCATTTTGCTTAAGTACTTACAACAAGCGACAGGGGTTTTAGCCTTGGTCTGGAACAATGAGATGTGTGTGTGTGTGTGTGTGTGTGTGTGTGTGTGTGTGTGTGTGTGTGTGTGTGTGTGTGTGTGTGTGTGTGTGTGTATTTTATTTATTTATTTATTCTTTTATATCGAGGATAATGGAGTAAGCACTCATGTGCTTTTTTACATCCAGTCCCCGTGTGTATGCAGTTTTGTAAATTTTGTCATCTGTTCCCACTGGCACACAATGGCCTACGCTTACGAAAAGCGAACAGGATTTAACGTGTGCACAAGATGTTCTGCATGCGTTCGCACACGGGGCCTCGGTTTACAGTATCATCCGGAGGACTTGTAGGGAGAGTGGAGTCAGCACTGATGACAGATGTGTGTGTGTGTGTGTGTGTGTGTGTGTGTGTGTGTGTGTGTGTGTGTGTGTGTGTGTGTGTGTGTGTGTGTGTGTGTGTGTGAGTGTGTGTGTGTAAGTGTGTGTGTAAGTGTGTGTGAGTGTGTGTGTGTGTAAGTGTGTGTGTATGTGTAGGTGTGTGTGTGTGTGTGTGTGTGTGTGTGCGTATGTGTGTGTGGATGTGTGTGTGTGTGTATGTGTGTGTGTGTATGGGTGTGGATGTGTGTGTGTGTATGTGTATGTGTGTGTGTGTTTATCTTATTCATTTATTCTTTTATATCGAGGATAATGCAATGAGCACGCATGTAATTTTTTACATCTAGTCCCCGTGTGTATGCAGTTTTGTGAATTTTGTCATCTGTTCTCGCTGGCACACAATGGCCTACGCTTACGAAAAGCGGAACAGGATTTAACGTGTGCGCAAGATGTTCTGAGTGCGTTCGCACACGGGGCCTCGGTTTATAGTCTTACCCGAAGGACTTGTGGGGAGAGTGGAGTCAGCACAGATATTAACTGGTGTGTGTGTGTGTGTGTGTGTGTGTGTGTGTGTGTGTGTGTGTGTGTGTGTGTGTGTCTGTGAGTGTGCGTACGTGTGTGTGTGTGTAAGTGTGTGTGTGTAAGTGTGTGTGTAAGTGTGTGTGTGTAAGTGTGTGTGTGTAAGTGTGTGTGTGTAAGTGTGTAAGTGTGTGTGTGTAAGTGTGTGTGTGTGTGTGTGTGTGTGTGTGTGTGTGTGTGTGTGTGTGTGTGTGCAGAGGAGAACAAAGTGTGCATGTAGGACTGAAGTGCCCTCTTTGTTCTCTTTGTACCTCTTGAAGCGTTTCGTGCACAAAGCAAAACACAACCCTACCCTCCCTCCCCTTCCCCTCCCTCTCTTTCCCAATTATACTCCACATGCCAAAAAAAGGAAAGGTATTGAGCCTAAATATCACAAATTTCCCCCCGGTATATTTTCCTTACAAGTTTTCTAAAAACAAAAGTGTGTGTGTGTGTGTTTATGTATGAGTGTGTTTATGTGTGTGTGTGTGTGTGTGTGTGTGTGTGTGTGTGTGTGTGTGTGTGTGTGTGTGTGTGTGTGTTTTATCTTATTATTTTTTTTTTAAATTCTTTTTATATCGAGGATAATGGAATGTGTGTGTGTGTGTGTGTGTGTTGAGTGTGTGTGTGTGTGTGTGTGTGTGTGTGTGTGTGTGTGTGTGTGTGTGTGTGTGTGTGTGTGTGTGCGAGAGAGAGAGAGCTTTTTTAAAATTTCATACCTCTGTGTGTGTGTGTATATATATATATATATATATATATATATATATATATATATATATATATATATATATATATATATATATATATATATATACAGAGAGAGAGAGAGGAGAGAGAGAGAGAGAGAGAGAGAGAGAGAGAGAGAGAGAGAGAGAGACAATGACAATGACAATGGCAATGACAATGGTTTCTTGTGGTAAGCTTTCAAGCCTATTCACAAGAGGGCAGTGGGGGAGGGGACTGGGCACCAACACATAGTTAACTAAGAAGGAAAAAATTCATAACAGAGAACATGGCGGTATGGATTCCACATCAGGGCTTAACAGCTGCAACATACACAGGTATTGTAAAGTAGGATAGGTTGTCGTAATTTTTAGCAGAGCGAAAACAACGAGAGAAGAGTACAGGCGGTAGAGATGAGATGATCCCGGAGACATCTGATACATCTGACATCTCCTACAGAGACCACATAAGCAACGAAAATGTGCATAGCAGAATCCATCAAACCATTGGTCCCTAATAAAAACCTATCTATCGTAAAGAAGCGTAAACTTAAATGGTACGGGCATGTCATAGGATCAAAAGGACTTGCAAAAACAATACTGCAAGGCACTGTCCAGGGAGGAAGAAAAAGAGGCAGACCAAGGAAGAGATGGGAGGACAACATCAGCGAATGGACAGGCCTAGAGCTCAACAAAACCCTGAGAAAGGCAGAACAGAGAGAGGAATGGAGGGAACTGGTTGTCAAGTCTTCAGGGGTGCCCCCACGGTCGCCAGACTAAGGGATAGATAGATAGATAGATAGATAGATAGATAGATAGATAGATAGATAGATAGATAGATAGATAGATAGATAGATAGATATGAAACAACATAATTTATTGCTAATAAAAGCCTTTATCACCCATTCAGCCCTGGGGGAGAGGATCTCCTGATTCAGGGTTTTGTTTTTGAAAATTTACGTCATGTAGAAAACCAACTGTGCCGCGAAAAGTGTACATGGAAACCACGTCAGCACAAATCTGTGTGTTAAAAATAATCTGGCAAGCTAGTGTGTGTTTGTGTGTGTGTGTGTGTGTGTGTGTGTGTGTGTGTGTGTGTGTGTGTGTGTGTGTGTGTGTGCGTGTGTGTGTTGTGTGTGTGTGTGTGTGTGTGTGTGTGTGTGTTTGATTTGATTTATTCTTTTATATCGAGGATAATGGAATAAGCACTCTTGTGCTTTTATACATCCAGTCCCCGTGTGTATGCAGTTTTGTAAATGTCATCTGTTCCCACTGGCACACGATGGCCTACTCTTACGAAAAGCGGAACAGGGTGTAACGTGTACGCAAGATGTTCTGCGTGCGTTTGCACACGGGGCCTCGGTTTAAAGTTTCATCCGAAGGACACACACACACATACGCACATACACTATTCTTTACGGGGTATCCGTGTGTGTGTGTGTGTGTGTGTGTGTGTGTGTGTGTGTGTGTGTGTGTGTGTGTGTGTGTGTGTGTGTGTGTGTGTGTGTGTGTGTGCGCGCGTGCGTGCGTGCGTGCGTGCGTGCGTGCGTGTGTGTGTGTGTGTGTTTGTGCGCGCGCGCGTGTGTATGTGTGTGTGTGAGTGTGTGTGTACTTTGACTTTATTAAAACTCTAAATTGGTACTGGTTGCATGCGTAAGAATTGGTTGAATGCAAGTGCTTTGATTTGTTTTTGCAAGATATAGCGCTGTATAAATTCCATTTATTAGCATCATTATTATTATTATTATTATTATTATTATTATTATTATTATTATTATTATTATTATCATTATTATTATTATTATTATTATTATTATTATTATTATTATTATTATTAACCACTCGGTAACAATATACCACTGCATAAGGTGTGTGTGTAAGAAAGAGAGAGAGAGAGAGAGAGAGAGAGAGAGAGAGGAGAGAAGGAGAGAGAGAGAGAGAGAGAGAGAGAGAGAGAGAGATCATGTATATGTATATGTGTGTATGTGTGTGTGCGTATGCATATGTGTATGTGATTATGTGCGCGCACATGCGCACGAGTGTGCACACACGCACGTGCATGTATATGTATGTATGTATTTGCATGCATGTGCGCGAACATGTGTATGTTCAGTCAGTCCCTACACCAGCCGTGTTCTTCACTTCTTTTAGCCTGCGCCCCCCCTCCACCCCCCTCCTTTCCCTTCCTCTGAATTCCTTCCACTGATTCTATCTTGCTTTTCTGAACATTCGTACCCTCTCCACCCCATCTTCCACTCCCCCTCTTTTCCTGACAAACACACAGTCTTTCTCTGTCTGTCTGTCTGCCTGCCCAACCTCCCCTGTCTCTCTCTGTCTCTTTGTTTCTCTCTCTGTTTCTGTCTCACTCTGTCTCTGTGTCTGTCTGTCTATCTGTCTGTCTCTTTTCCTCTCCCTCCCCCCCTCTCTCTCCCTGTCTCACTCCCTCTCCCCCTCTCCCCTCCTCCCTCCCCCTCTCTCTCCACTCTGTTATCTCTCTCTACTAGCTAACCTTGCCAGGCGCACAATATATCATACAGAGGGTACACAAAGCCACTTGTGACAGACTGTTTACCTTGTGCAGATTTGGGGGCTTGTTCTAGCCAGGCTTATTCCCTTCTTTATATTTTTTTTCTAACCTTTTTTTTTTAAGGAAGGTGAAGCAAACTATTATATATAAAAATTACAACAGTACAACGAGGAATTGTTTCATTTTAAATAAAAAATCTTTTATATTTTTTATTCTTTTATATCGAGGATAATGGAATAAGCACTCATGCGCTTTTTTCAGCCAGTCCTCGTGTGTATGCAGTTTTGTAAATCTTGTCATCTGTTCCCACCAGTACACAATGGCCTACTCTTACAAAAATGGGAGCAGGATTTAACGTGTGCGCAAGATGTTCTGCAAAGAACTCAACCACTCTCCATCTCTCTCCATATATGTGCGAAGTGTGTGTGTGTGTGTGTGTGTGTGTGTGTGTGTGTGTGTGTGTGTGTGTGTGTGTGTGTGTGTATGTGTGTGTGTAATGTGTGTAGTGTGTGTGTGTGGTGTGTTGTGTGTGTTGTGTGTGTTGCGTGTGTGTGTGTGTGTGTGTGTGTGTGTGTGTGTGTGTGTGTGTGTGTGTGTGTAGAGTGTGTGTGTAGAGTGTGTAGTGTGACCATGTGTGTAATGTGTGTGTAGTGTGTGTGTAGTGTGTGTAGTGCATGTGTATATGTGTGTGAATATGTGTGTGTGTAGTGTGTGTGTGTAGTGTGTGTGTGATATTTTTTTAACGTTAAAAGAGGAGCTCCGTTTGGTTGACAAGATTTCTGCAATTTCTTGTTTTGGTTGTTGAAATGATGTTGTTGCTGTTATTGTAGATGTTGTTACTGTTGCTGCTATTGCTGCTGCTGTTGCCATGGTGTCGTTGCTGTTGCCATTGTTGTAGTTTTTCTACGTTGTTATTGTTATTACTCTTCTTCTTCTTCTCCTTCTTTTTCGCAAATTCTTCTTCTTCTTCTTCGCAAGTTCTTCTTCCTCTTCTTCTTTGCAATTTTCATACTTCTTCTCCTTATTTATCATCTTATTTCTTGTATTCATCTTCTTTGCATTCTTCCCCTTTGCTTTCTTCTTCTTTACCAACCCTTCTACCCTCCCAAACTTTCAACTCTGTTCTAAAACAAACTACCGAGATGTCAACCAGCCAATCCCAGAACCCCCTTGACAACCACGTGTCTGGTATTGAGCCAAAAGAGGAGGAAGGGACAAGAGTGTTGGCCAGCCAAAATTGGCTTCTCACCCCCTGGCCTGTGCCGTGTTTGTTGGTTTTGTCTATCCATACTTTTCTCTTCAAGTGGAGACAGGTCTTGCTTCTGGAGATGTAATCTGTACCAGTGCTTATTCTGTTGTTCTCTGTCTGTCTGTCTGTCTGTCTGTCTGTCCGTCTGTCCGTCCGTCCGTCCGTCCGTCTGTCTGTCTGTCTGTCTGTCTGTCTGTCTGTCTGTCTGTCTGTCTTTTCAATGTAGAACTATTATTAGTTCGGTAGACGTAGCTGGTACTAGCGCTTGCTCTGTTTTTGTTGATGTCTATCTGTCTGTCTATCTGTTTGTCTTTTCAATGTACAAATATTTCAGTTCAGTCTATGTAACCTGTATACGTTCTTGCTCTGTTTTGGTTGATGTCTGTCTGTCTGTCTGTCTTGTCAATGAAGAAATGTATCAGGTTTTCAAATGTGACCTATACCAAAGCCTGCTCTGTTTCTGTCTTTCTGTCTGTCTGTATTTTCAAAGTAGAAAGGTTTCAGTTTTGTTAATGTAAATTTTGCCATTGCATCCATTTTTTGTTATTCT
>JASPKP010001922.1:7500-12500 GCA_030674155.1 Stramonita haemastoma | reverse complement strand
AAGAGAAATAGGTCTTTCTGCCCAGACGGTACTGGTTATCGTTTCAAAAAAGGAAAAACAACCCAAACCTTTAGACACTGAATGAAGTGCAGTGAACCATACGGTTGAGACCAAAGGGGTGGAGGTGGGGATAAGGGTGGAGGTGGGATAAGTGATGGGGGACCCTGGAGTGGGGGGCTAGGGTGAGGGGTGGGGTAAGGTGGGGGGTGGGTGGGTAGGATGGGTGTCTACTGTTGCTTTGGTGTTGCTGCTGTTTTTTTTGGTTTGTTTTTTGTTTTTTAGCTCAATGGTAGTAGACGAAAAATGATGAGTTAAAAAATGATTCACTGTTTTTAGTTGTACTGTAGTGATGTAGCTGCAGCAGTTGTGGAGGTGGTAAAAGTAGTGGTAGTAGCAGCAGAAGTAGTAGTAGTAGTAGTAGTAGTAGTAGTAGTAGTAGTAGTAGTAGTAGTAGTAGTAGTAGTATTAGTAGTAGTAGTAGCTGCAGGAGTAGTAGTAGTAGTAGTAGCAGCAGCAGCAGTAGTAGTAGTAGTAGTAGTAGTAGTAGTAGTAGCAGCAGCAGCAGCAGCAGCAGCAGCAGCAGCAGCAGTAGTAGTAGTAGTAGTAGTAGTAGTAGTAGTAGTAGTAGTAGTAGTAGTAGTAGTAGTAGTAGTAGTAGTAGAAGCAGCAGCAGCAGCAGCAGCAGCAGCAGCAGCCGTAGTATAGTAGTAGTAGTAGTAGTAGTAGTAGTAGTAGTAGTAGTAGTAGTAGTAGTAGTAGTAGTAGTAGTAGCAGTACTACTAGTAACCGTCGTTCTTTGTTGTAAACAAATTCGAATCCTTGAACTGAATTTTATAAAATGCAGACATTAAACTATCGATCTATGGTATATTTTGGGTTTGTATGTGAATAAACATAATGTTGGATTATGTTGATATAGATCATTTGTATTATTAGAGATTGTTCATTCTTTCGATCTTACGAACTGCTTCGTAAGCAAGGCTCTCGATGCGCAGTAGATCAGAAAGTGTGTTTTCGCATCGCCGTTTCATCATTAATATCTCATCTCATGGACACTGCTAGCTAATAATATGCATATGTATACAATCTGTGAATTATACTCTTCCTTTTATATTCATAAAGTATTAGGATCTGCTGGACTTTTAGTGTTTTATTATCGAAAGTTATAGTGTAAACCTGTTAAAAATGTGTCTACTCATAGGCTTTAATCACCTTTAGCTCACAGTTAGATAAATATTGTGTAAAGTGCATTAATGCATTTTAAAGCTTGTGTTTTCTAGTTTATTTTGATATATAATATGTTTAGCTTTATTGTGCGGACAGCGAGATAATCACTGCTGAAGCTGTGTAAGAAAACACAAATTTCCTCAATTTCAAATTTGAAGTGGCCGAATCGTCTGCTGCCGCGCGGCGCTGTCTTTGCAGTCCGCGCGGCGAGTATAATTATAGCCTATGTAGGGGCGGTTAAGGTAAGGAAGTTTCATCTCAACTTGTTGCTTCATAAATTTCAACACTAAGAGTGGCCCGAGTGCTGAGGTGGGAGAACTTGCGGGAGCGTGGGACCTCCGACTTTCTGGCTTCTGACTACAGTCCTGATATCGGAGAAATCTGGAAAGGACTAGGCCTATAATTCGACTAAAACAACGACTAACAAATAGGGTAGCTAGGCTAGTGAGACCTGTAGCAGACTTGTAGGGAGACTGGTCAGAGACTGGTAGGAGTGCAGAATAGGCCTAAGGTCCAGCAGAGCGTAGGAGGAGCAGAGAGATGACCCAATAAAAACCAATGCCCAGCTGCTGTCTTCACCTGAGTCTTCATTTGCCTGGTTGCTGTGCATTGGTCCTCTATCTTCCCTATCCTGCCTGTCACCTTGCTATCCGGCTCATCACACTTCTTTGTAGTAAAGTGGAAAGATAAGGAGTGTGGGGGAGGGGGGAGTTCGTAGAAATATTGAGTTTGAACGTTCTTTGACAATTTCCTTGTTATCAGGTATGTTTCTGTCAATAGTAGTTTCGCCTAAAGATGTCTTGATCAGACTGACAGGAACAAGAGAGAGAGAGAGAGAGAGAGAGAGAGAGAGAGAGAGAGAGAGAGAGAGAGAGAGAGAGAGAGAGAGGAGAGAGAGAGAGAGAGAGAGAGAGAGAGATTTAATTTGATTTATTCTTTTATATCGAGGATAATGGAATAAGCACTCTTGTGCTTTTTTACAACCAGTCCCGAATGGCCTACTCTTACGAAAAGCGGAACAGGATTTAACGTGTGCGCAATATGTTCTGCGTGCGTTCGCACACGGGGCCTCGGTTTAAAGTCTTATCCGAAGGACTTACGGGGAGAGTGGAATCAGCACTGATGTTAACTCCAGGAGAAAAATCTCCTTGACCGGAATCGAACCCGGGTCGTCAAATTGCCAGCACAATGTTCTGACCACTAGGCTATCCGTCCCCCAAGAGAGAGAGAGAGAGAGAGAGAGAGAGAGAGAGAGAGAGAGGAGAGAGAGAGAGAGAGAGAGAGAGAGAGAGAGAGAGAGAACCTGAACACTGAAATGGTTTAATTGCACATCGGCCTTGGGCCACAATACGATATAGAAAAAAACAAAACACGTTTATCTGATATTATAACAGCGCCTATCTGTATTCTACAATCACTGGTTAACTTAAGCTTACATACATCCCATACCCAATACAGTTCAAGTCTTCAGATTAGTTGTCTAAACATAGTTTACATTTCACATTGACTGCAAAGATAAGAATCAGAAACATTAGTATAAAAGGGGGAGATAAGGAAAAAAAAACAGAATCGTGTTATGCATCGAATTCCCGATGATACGCGATATAAACAAAGATGAACATGTTTTAACAGACGTACATGTGAGAGAGAGAGAGAGAGAGAGAGAGAGAGAGAGAGAGAGAGAGAGAGAGAGAGAGAGAGAGAGAGAGAGAGAGAGAGAGAGAGAGAGAGAGAGAGAACTCTGCACTCTGAAATTTAATGAATACAGGCCAACGGCCCCTTTCATGGGGAGAAACATAAACATCAATACATTATTCTGTCGTGTTATATAACACGATCAAGACACACAACACTGGTACTTCATGCAGATGTTCATTGAGTCAGTAACTGGACAACACAGATGAAAGTAACTGTAATCCTGAAGACTAATTGCTTTATTTGTCCATATCATCAATGACATTCTGTCTGATCCTAAAAGCAGCTAAAGGATATTTTGTAGGATTTACTAGTGATGCTTGTGAATTGCAGGCAAGCATTGTCCAGGTTAACGTCAACGTCAACTTTGACCTTGATCGTCTTTCTGATGTCCTTGTATAAAGGACATTTAAACACAAAGCGCGCTTCATCTTCTTTCGTGTGTATACATACAGGGCATGCAGTATTATCATCTGTTGGCGAAAAGTGATATTTGTGTACACCAATCCTGAATTGTGCCAAAATATTTCTAAAACCTTCGACGTACAAAATTTTAACATAGTTTTCTACATCAAACCTGTGTTTAATTTTACCACATAAATGATTATTGAGAATCGTGGGTTAGAGTCCATATTGTTACGAGAGAGAGAGAGAGAGAGAGAGAGAGAGAGAGAGAGAGAGAGAGAGAGAGAGAGAGAGAGAGAGAGAGAGAGACAGACAGACAGACAGACAGACAGACAGACAGACAGACAGACAGACAGACAGACAGACAGACAGAGACAGAGAGACAGAGAGGATTTATTCCATGAAGGGCCATAGCCGTACACCATTCACACACCCACCCAGTCACACACTAACCCACAACATCCAGCTCCAATCAAACTTAGTGTGGGTGTCTCAGCTGTTGGCTAGACCCAACTAAACAACTTGGTCTTTGAAAAAATGTATAAATAAAAAAAACAAAACAAAACATAAACAAAGAAGAAAAAATCATAGCAACTTGATGATGAATAACAGTCTGATTTGATGACGTCAAAGAGCAAAAAGTAATCCATGAAACATAAGTTTTCTGCACTAGTTCAGAGGCAGGTGTTTTTTGTGGAGGGTTACCTAATACAGGGCTACGTAACATAAAAAATGAACTTCGTCTTCCTTAGCTGATCTACATAATATCAGACATTCATCATTATTAACTTTCTTACAGCAAGATATTTAAACCTATGACTTACACACACACACACACACACACACACACACACACACACACAACACACGCACACACGCACGCACGCACGCATGCACAACACACACACAACACACACACACACACACACACACACACACACACACGGATGTAAAAAAAGCACAAGAGAGAGAGAGAGAGAGAGAGAAAAGAGAGAGAGAGAGAGAGAGAGAGAGAGAGAGAGAGAGAGAGAAGAGAGAGAGAGAGGAGAGAGAGAGAGAGAGAAAACAGACAGATAGACAGACAGACAGACACAGAGAGACAGAGACAAACAACCCGCGCGCGTGCTGTGTGTGTGTGTGTGTGTGTGTGTGTGTGTGTGTGTGTGTGTGTGTGTGTGTGTGTGTGTGTGTAAGTGTGTAAGTGTGTGTGTGTGGGAAGGGGGGGGGGGGGGGTCGCAGGCACGCAGGCACCCGCGCTTGCATGCGTGCGCGCTTGTGTACAGATGAGTTGTGGCATCACTGTATTATGTTGAAGAAAATGAAGGAAATGACATTCGTCTTTCAGTTGCAAACAGTGCACTATTTCCTCTTAGCTTCCCTTTCATAACGTCATGGGTTAGTTTTTAAAGTATGAGTGAGTGAGTGAGTGAGCGAGAGAGCGAGAGCGAGAGAGACAAGGCAAGGCAAGGCAAGGCAAGGCAAATTCTTTTATTCGAGGATAATAGATAAGCACACATGTGCTTTTTTACATCCAGTCCCCGCCCTTTTCAGGGATAACATCAAAATAAAAGATATTAAACAATAAAACTATACGCAGTACCAAACAACATACGGACATAAGTACACTGCATATAATAAGGTAAGAGAAATGCGACAGTACACTACATATAATA
>JASPKP010001922.1:0-2500 GCA_030674155.1 Stramonita haemastoma | reverse complement strand
TGGTTCGAATCCCGTTTGGGCCCAAGTTTGGTCTGGGCGCTAGTCTTTCGGATGAGACGATAAGCCGAGGTCCCGTGTGTTACACATCACTATTTAGTGCACGTAAAAGAACCCACGGCAACAAGGGGGTTGACCTTGGCAAAATTCTGTAGAAAACAGCCACTCGATAGGGAAACAAATACAGTTGCATTCAGGAAAAAGAAAAAAAAATGGGTAGGCATTGCACTTGTGGTGACGCGCTCTCCCCGGGGAGAGCAGCCCAAATTTCACGCAGAGAAATCTGCTGTGACATAAAGTAGTACAAAATACAAACCTTCTTACCGATCTGTCTGAGTCTGTTAACCCTCTTATGAGTGTATAAACCTTCTTACCCGTCAGTGTGAATCTGTAAACCTTCCTATGCGTGTGTACACTTTCTGATCTGTATGAGTCTGTAACCCCTCCCATGAGTGTGTAAACCTTACGATCTACATCACGAGTCTGTAAACCTTCCTAAGCGTGTGTAAATCTTCTGAACTGATCTGTGAGTCTGTAAAACTTCCTATGTGAGCATAAACCTTTTTTTTTTTTTTTTATTGATCTGTACGAGTGTGTAAACCTTCCGACTTGTTCCCTCCATTGCTCATCTAGAGCTCAGCCGTTCCCGAATGGCGGCATTGTGTGTGTGTGTGTGTGCCGTCTTCCCCCTGCAGCAGTCTGTCCCCCTTCCCACTGTTCCCGCTTCTGGGCCACAGCCTGGGGGGTCACCCCTGGCTGTCTTCATATCGAAGCAGTCATGCTGTCAAGCTGATCAACTGATTTGATCAGTTGATGCTGATCACGTGCACACACTATCAGAGACCAGACACGACCTGTCTGATGCCCCAGAGAATAATTATCCACCCCTCCCTCCCCTCCTCCTCCTCCACCCCCACCTTCCCAATCATCTTTCTTTTGGGGGAGGGGTGGGGGTAGGGGTGGGGGGGGGCTGTCTGATCGTTTTATTATTTCTTGACCCCCCCCCCCCCCCCCCCCCCCCTATTCTTCCTGACTGTCTTCCCAATATACCATCTGAAAATAACTAAACAAATAACAAAGAAAGAAAGAATGAATAAATAATAAACGCATAGATAGATAAAAGGGGAAAGGAAATGAAATAAAAGAAAAATCACAATTAGTAAATGAAAGAAAGAAAGAGAACGAAAGTTGAAAATGAAAAGAAAAAGAAAAAAAGAGGAAAAGAACAGAAAAATGAAAGACAGATAGAAAGAAACGGAAAACAAACAAAGAGGGGAAAAGACACATAGACAGACAGACAGACTAACAGACAGACAGAAAAAAGAAAGAAAGAAAGAAAGAAATAAAAAGAGAAGGAGGAGAGAGAGAGGAGGAGAGAGAGAGAGAGAGAGAGGAGAGAGAGAAGAGAGAGAGGAGAGAAGAGAGAGAGAGAGAGAAAATAAAGCTAAAGTAAAGAGATACAGAAAGACATGAAAAGAAAGAAAGACGGACGGACAGACAGACAGACAGAAAGAAAAAAGAAGCCAAAGAAAGACAGACAGAAAAAAGAAGGAAAGACAGACAAGAAAGAAACATACAAAGAATACGTATAGGGAAAACAAGAAGAAAAAAGAAATGAAAAGAAAAAACAGACGAAAAGAAAGAAAACAGAAAGAAGGAAAAGAAAAGAAATGGAAAGAAAAACAGACAAAAAGAAAGCAAGAAATAAAGAAAGAAGAAGAGAAAAGGAAAGGAAAGAAAAGAAAGAAAAGTATCAACCAGTCGAATCTTTTCTTGCCTTGAGTTAAATCTTAATTTATGAAACAAAGATGATATAATTATTCCGATTACAGCAGCAGCAGCAACAACAACAACTGAATTCTCTGTATAGTGAGAGTCAAATCATATCTAAAAACGACCTCATTTACTGGGCTGGTCTTTCTGTCTGCTTCTATTCTGTCTGTTCGTCTGTTTGTCTGTCTGTTTGTATTCTATTCCGTGTCCTTTTGCCTGCTTGTCTGTTCTGTATTTGTGTCTGTCTGTCTGTCTGTCTTTCTCTGTTCTGTCTGTATGTCCCTATCCTGCATCTCTGTCTGTCTGTATTCTGCTTTTTTTGTTCTGTCTGTCTACGTTCTGTTTCTTGTTCTGTCTCTTTTCTAGGCCTCTGTCTCTCTGTCATGTTGTCTGCTCTGTTTGTTCTCTTTATGTTTGTATTTTTGTTTTTATGTCTGTCTGTCTTTCTGTCTGTGTGTCTGTGTCAAAATGTCTGTCAGTCTCAATCTGACTCATTGTTTATCTGTTTATCTGTTCATCTGTCTGTCTGTCTGTCCTGTCTGTCGTCTGTCTCTGTCTCTGTCTTGTCTCTGTCTGTTCTCTCTCTTCCCCTCCTCCCCTCTCTCCCCTCTCTCTCTCCTCTCTCTCTCTCCCATTTTTTTTATGATATGACACATTTTGTTTCGTTTATATTTTTCGAATGATAAAAGTATTAAAATTTCATTATAGGGCATGTTTTATGACCCCTTTT
>JASPKP010001921.1:0-10000 GCA_030674155.1 Stramonita haemastoma | reverse complement strand
CCCCCCCCCCCCCCCCCCCCCCAAAGAAAACAAAAACAAAACTACCCCCCCTCCCCCATAAAACACAAAAACAAACGAAAAAACAACAAATACACCACCAACAACAACAAAGCAAAACACCCACCCTTCCCAACAAAGTACCCCCCCCCAAAAAAAAAATACACACACACACACACACACACACACACACACACACACACACACACACACACACACACACACACACACAAACCCACCACTACCAAAAAAACAAAGAAAATCTAAAAACGAGTCAAAATTTCAAAAATGCGCAAAGATAAACACCGAAAACTCAAAACAGAACAAAGGAGCGAACAAACGAAATAAAGCAAAGCAAAACACAACGCAACCAAGTTCTGAAAGAGCTATTGAATGATTCAAGAGCACATATACGATCAAACAGATTATGCAGACCTTGCTGAGTTATTTAGAGGCTTGAAAGCTATGAATGGTATCCTAGCTGAATTATGCATGTGCACAAATTACGCGTACGTGTATGCGTGCGTGTGCGCACGCGTGTGTGTGATTGCGTGCGTGCGAGCATGTTGTGTGTGTGTGTGTGTGTGGTTGTGGTTGGTGGTGTCGGTGCTGTGTTTGTTGGGGTGTGTGTGTGCGTGTGTGTGTGTGGGGGGGGTGGTGTGTGTGTGTGTGTGTGTGTGTTGGGTGTGTGTGGTGTGTGTGCTTGTTGTAAGTCTTCACTTTATTAACGACCTACGAGTTGCGTAGTGTTGTATGTGTAGTGTTGATTACAGACGACTAAAGATGTGTCGTAGGGTGTTGTGGTGTGTGTGTGTGTGTGTGTGTGTGTGGTGTGTGGTGGTTGTGTGTGTGTGTGTGTGTGCCTGTGTGTGATTTCCTGGACTATATTGATTTGCATGACTTTCAGCCCCTTCAAATCAGGAGAAAAATGTCTCAGTAATGTAACTCACGTGTTTGCCAGTGGTGTGTTTATGACACTTATTGTCTTTTGGAAAGACGCATGTCTATTGACAGTATACAGGCCAACATCCATAACATCGAAACTGATGTTATAGCATGTTTGGGGTGAATAGGCCTACTCTACATGCAGCCTGCTAGTTCTGGCATACCACCCCCCAACACAAAACAAGAAAAAGCAAACCCAAAATATGGAGAAAAAAAAAAAAAAAACTTGAAGAAATAAGCAACCAAGCAAATAACCATGGTCCATGGTCTGTGGCTTGGCATTCACACTTACTTACCCAGGCTTTACACTCTAGAGCCTATATAGAGCAACTCCACAGTCTTCCGAGACTGACGGATGTCTACTAACTTCTTGAAAAGATTGTGCATGAGACACATCTTGAGTGCTACGGTATTCTATCTCTTGTTAGCAGATCCATTAGCAATTTTTAGTTTGTTGATGTCAATGGTCCCCTCAGAGGCCTTAACAATGAACTTACAATGATATATATAGGGCTTAATATCCTCCTGGGTCACCCCATGTGGGACATTGGCTGTTGATATGCCGATATAAAATGACAATGAACTCACAAACCCACAAGCAAGCTTAAATAAAAACTAGCTGGTGCTCGTGGTATGAAGATCAGTGAAGAAAAGAGCAGCAGAAGCAGCAGCAGCCCCTTGACCAAGATGGTTGTCTAGGGGACAGGAGGGATGTGTTGGTCAACAGTGATCTTCAGGCTGATCTGCCTGCAGCAATATCGCTGTGGTAAGGATAGTCCAATCTTTTATGCACACACACACACACACACACACACACAGAAACACACATAAAGGAAACACACACACAAACATACACACAAACACACATAAAGGAAAGACACACACACACACAAACATACACACAAACACACATAAAGGAAAGACACACACACACACAAACATACACACAAACACACATAATGGAAACACACACACACACAGTAATACTAAAGATAATAAGAAAATTACAAAGAATGCTTTACCACCCAGTTTTTACTGGGATGAAAATTCAAAACAGAGATTTCAAACCTCTTTTAAACTGTCGACCGTACAGTCACGTATAAAAGATATAAAACGCAAAATGTGTATAACATTAAACACATATAACCAAAATGAAGAAGATGTTGATTCAGAAAATGTGCAAAAGTCAGTAAATGAGTGTGCTGAAAATTTGTCGGTAATTTTCACTGATGCAGCAAGATTAAGTTTGAAACTTAAAAAACGAAACATTTTAATAAAAAAGAAAAACAGTAAAAAGTGGTTTGATGGACATTGTGCAGAAATGAAAAAAGAAATAAAATCTTTACTTAACGCCATCAATCGGTATCCATTCAAAGTTGCTCTTAGACAAAAGTATTTTTCAAAGAGAAAAGAATACAATAGACTTTTAAAAGAGAAAAAGAGATCGTTCAAAAGCAATCTTGTTTCGAACCTGCATAACGCAATAGATAAGGATCCTACTGTATTATGGAAAACTCTGCAACAATTAAGGATAAGTGAAGAAAAAAACACAAGAGAAACAAATTTCCTCAATAACACAAAATGGATGGAACATTTAAAAAAGCTGATAGGAAAAGAACCTTCTGTCAATCAAAAGAGAAACGAACAAGTGCAAAACATGTACGAACTACTAACAAGATGCGAAAACCCGTACTTAGACAGGCCCTTTACTAGAAAAGAAATCACGGAAGCAATAAAAACTTTAAAAAACAAAAAATCTCCAGGCAAGGATGGTATATTAAATGAAATGATCAAATCCATCACCCCAGATATACTAGGTATACTGGAGTTACTTTTTAATGTTGTTCTTGATACAGGGTTGTATCCACATGAATGGAAAGTAGGCATCAGTATTCCTATTCACAAAGGTGGATGCCCCCTAAAGCCTGAAAACTACAGAGGAATCACATTGACAAACACTTTCGGTAAATTATTTTGCCAGATACTGAACAATAGAATATGCAACTATCTAGAAGAAAATAACAAACTTGCCAAAGAACAAGCTGGATTTCGAAAGAAATGTAGAACTTCAGACAATATTTTCATTTTAAGTAAACTAGTTGATAACATATGCAAAACAAAAGATAAAAGGTTGTATTCTTGTTTTGTGGATTTTCAGAAGGCTTTCGATAGCATTTGGCATCAAGCTTTAATGGTGAAACTGCATGCAATTGGAATAACTGGTAAATGTTTCAATCTGATTGAAGATATGTATACAGATGCCACAATATATGCAAAAGTAAAAGATACGTTATCTGAAGAAATAGAAGTAAAAGTTGGGGTCCATCAAGGTGACACACTAAGTCCCACACTCTTTAATATCTACATTAATGATATCTTTCAACATATAGGAATGATTGATTCTCCATATATAACGAAAAATGATGTAGTCTCAGGTTTAATGTATGCAGATGATCTTATATTGTTATCAAATACAAAATCAGGTCTCCAATCAAAACTGGATAAATTACATGAGTATTGTCTAAAATGGGGACTCCAAGTAAACAAAGAAAAAACCAAAGTTATAATCTTCACAAAATCTGTACCTAAAATTCCTATTCATTTTAAATGTGGACAAAACCTAATTGAAACTACAGATAGGTATAAATATCTAGGTATAGTTTTTCATCAGTCAGGAAAGTTTGATGTGGCCCAGGAACACTTAGTCAAACAAAGTAACAAAGCTATTTATTCGCTGAAAAGAGCTCTACAAGGAGGTGTACTAAAAATAAATATTGTTATGCAGTTGTTTGATGCCCTAATAATGCCTATTTTAACGTATGGAAGTGAAATATGGTTTCCTTATGGTTGTAATGTAAAAGATAACTTCAAAATAGATGATTTATTTAAAATGTGCTTAACCAGTCAGTTTCATTTTGAAAGCACCCACGCAAAATTTTGCAGACAGATATTAGGAGTTCACAAAAAAACAATGGTCTTGCCAGTTTTCGGAGACTTAGGCAGATACCCATTAACGTTAAAAGTTATTAGTCATTTAATAAATTTTTGGATTCACATAATAGATTCAAAAGAAAATAGCTATTTGAAATTGTTATATAATGAAATGCACCAAAACAATGAAAAAGGTCACTGGATTTATATAATCAAAACAATAATTCATAAGATTGGATTCAAGCATGTGTGGAATAATCATAGTACATTAAATATGAAAAGATTATGCTATGCTATAAAAACAAAACTTGAAGAATTATACAGACTGTTTTGGAATCAACAAAAAAGTTATTTTCTAAGCTGAATTTTTACAACTCTGTTTCACATGTTTACAGATTGGAGCCGTATCTTTTGATATGCAGGAATGAAAATTATAGGCGCCTATTCAGCAGATTTCGCACCAGCTCCCATGATTTAATGATAGAGCAAGGGAGATATATGAATATACCGAAAGAAGAAAGAAAATGCAAATGGTGTAACAAAATAGAAGACGAGTATCACTTACTTGATGTTTGTACATTATATGATGATTTAAGAAAAAAATTTATATCTAATGTCAATATTAAGGAAATGAATAATATGAATAACTACAAGAATCTGAGTAAGTTTTTCAACAACGAGGACTGTCTGCTAGATATGATCAAATATGTGCATGATTCTTTTTCCAGAAGAGCAAGAACATAGATACATTACATATCTAAGAATCTACATCTTTTAAGAATGTTAAATACGTTTACGTTTGGTGTCAAATAAGTCTCGTTCTGACTTAATGGCAATAAAGTTTTCTGATTCTGATTCTGATTCTCACACACACAAAGGAAAGGCACATGCACACAGAAAAGAACAACAGGTACTGCACAGTGAAAATGCCACCTCTTCAGAGTGAAAGACTTCATTCTACAGATCAGTTTATAATGGAAACAGACCGCAATTTTCCATTTCACTGACAGATAATGGGCAAGAACATTAGTAGGCTAGTATATATATACTGAGTACTGAGCTCGCTGGGAGCTTAAAGTTTGTTGTTGCTATGTATATATATATGTTTTTGTGTCTCTACAATTTTCTCCATAAAAATGTTGTTTAAACCAAGTACATTAACAGATAATAGGTCTTTTGATAACACACCAGGAAGCACCTCTATTCCAGATACTATACTAATGCAATTCTTTATAAATAACAAGACTTGGCTCATATCAAACATTGCCCTACTTACTGCCTGGGGTCTGTCAGGACTTAACAAATGAGATTATAAACTGAAGTTCTAAAGACTAAACTGTGCAAACACATACCTAACATCCTGAGCGCAATTAAGTTAAAAATTCATCCATCTTTTACACAAGAGTAGGTCAGCTATGGCCAGTGGTATGGGCACCATGAAAATGAACCTACACCCAGCATGTATGTAATCTGTGGCCAAGAGCAGAATGGTGACTATCAGGTTCAAATATTTACAGGCCAAAAAACAATGCATAATTGTTTCAGAAAGGAACCTATTGACTTAACAGAGGTAAAAAAAAAAAAAAAAAAAAAAAAAGAGAAGACAAAGAGACTGCCCAGGTTAAAGGAATCTATGAACTATGCAAGCAAAAAATTGTTGCACAAAGAACACTTGTCTAACAAAGATAATGAACAGCTCTGACACTGTGACACTCTGTGTCATGTGTTTTATTAATGTTTTATTAACTTTTTATATTTCCTTATATCGAGGATAATGGAATAAGCACTCATGTGCTTTTTTTCATCCAGTCCCTGTGTGTGCGCAGTTTTGTAAATATTGTCATTTGTTCCCACCGGCACACAATGACCTACTCTTACGAAAAGCTGAACAGGATTTAACATGTGTGTGTGTGTGTGTGTGTGTGTGTGTGTGTGGTGTGTGTGTGTGTGTGGTGCCCGTGGTATGTGTGTGAGTACAGTATGAGTGCATTCATTCTCATTAACATAATTGTATGTGTTCTCTAAGCCTGGTTAGACAGAAACTATCCCCTCTTTGACCCAAGGCAGTCAATATGTGTGTGCAAAAGCTTTCAACTGTGTCAACATTACCAGTTGAATCACACAATACCAGTTCACGGTTCAGCAGTCACTATCTAAAATTCATACACGCACAAAACCCATCCCTCAGGTTTTTCCCTGTGGCTTGCCCAGTTATACCATTAGTGAAAAAAAAATGTGTACAAATTAAAAGCCTTTCTGATCTCTAATTTCAGCTTCAGTAATCATGATGGAGCCGCCGCTGTAGTCTAGTGGTTAGAGCGTTGGACTCGTAATCTAAAGGTTGCGGGTTCGATCCCAGCTTTCGGCTATGGCGTTGTGCCCTTGGAAAAGGCACTTTACGGCTATTTTCTCACCCCACCCAGGTGTAAAAGGGGTACCAACCTTGTGTTGGGGGTTAACCCTGCGATAGACTGGCGTCCTATCCAGGGGGGAGTCTATGACTCTCAGTCGCTTAACGCCACAGAAACCGGGATAAGCACCGGCTGATGAGCCTTAGGCTCGGGACAGACTTTAAC
Organism: Stramonita haemastoma; assembly: GCA_030674155.1. Lineage (NCBI taxonomy): Eukaryota > Metazoa > Mollusca > Gastropoda > Neogastropoda > Muricidae > Stramonita > Stramonita haemastoma. The sequence goes on along the minus strand of JASPKP010001921.1, from coordinate 3,551 downwards.
TTTTAACTTTAAACATGATGGTCTATGATCAATATATATAATAAAATGTTGATCAATAAACTGATCTCTTGTATAGAGTATGCATCATGCATAATTTTATAGAACTTTTACTAGTTTTAGTGCTACTGACAAGATAAATGCAGAAAGTCATCTTCATGAATAAAGAAAACTTATATTAAGAAAACAAATGAGTAATGAAAGTCATCCACATGAATAAAGAAATTTATCTTATATGATTATGAGTAAGAAAAAAATATTTAATACTAATGATCCACTTTGGCACAACATTCTAGTGTGATAAAAAATTTTTGATTTTCATGCAATGAAATTTGGTCATTAATTTAAGTACAGTATGAAAAATAAGACAAGCATGTGACTGTAGGTTTGCTTATTTCTTGTATTTTTTTTGTGTTTTTTTTTTTATAACTTAGCATGTGATATAGATGACTACAACCACAAGTAGAAAAATCTTCTGAACTAATGACTTAAGAAAGAATGAAAATCTTGTTATTCAGTTAGTAAACTTTTCACTAATTCTAGTATTTTATGGCTTAACACTAGCACAGTAGCAGAAAACAATTAAAATTTATTTCAAAACAAACACTTACAAATTTCTATGACACCTGTTCCTACTTTGAATGAAAATTTTTTTGACTAAAAATGTACTTTAAACTTTTCTTTTTACTACCACAGTCCTGTTTTACTACCACAGTACAGTTCAATCATTGGCTCTAGATATAAGGAAAAAAAACCAACTAAAAAGCCTTTGACACTGTAAACTATTAGTAGTACTACATGACTTTGCTAATTATAGTTTACACCACACACTTCCTCATGGGGGGACGGATAGCCTAGTGGTCAGAACATTGCGCTGGCAATTTGACGACCCGGGTTTGAGTCCGGTCGAGGAAATTTTCTTCCTGGAGTTAACATCAGTGCTGACTCCACTCTCCCCAAAAAGTCCTTCGGATGAGACTTTAAACCGAGGCCCCGTGTGCGAACGCACGCAGAACATCTTGCGCACACGTTAAATCCTGTTCCGCTTTTCGTAAGAGTAGGCCATCGTGTGCCGGTGGGAACAGATGATAAGATTTACAAAACTGCATACACACGGGGACCGGATGAAAAAAAGCACATGATTGCTTATTCTGTTATCCTCGATATAAAAGAATAAATAAATAAATAAAATAAATGACAAAGTTGTAAAGTTTTCAATGATGTTAATAAAAGGAAACTTGCAGAATGATTCATATCCAGTAATCCACAAACAATTCTATGTTATGGATGTGAGCGAGAAATGTAGAGAAAAAGGTAATAAACATATATATATATTTAGGAAACTTTTTTGAAAACATTCCATCACAATTACACACATAACAGATAACACTGAGTGACAATGATAATTGACACACACACACACACACACACACACCCCACACACACACCACACACACACACTACCAATTCTCGACAGAACATATTCATCACAAGCTTGCACAAGAAGACGGTTTCTTTTTCTCTTTATTCAACTTTATAGCTTGGTTGACCAAACCAGAGAGCTTGACACAAACAAACAAACAGTGATCACAATCCAACCCCATTCCTTGATGTTCTCTACAATATCAAAGGTCCACCGATGCACGCAATCTTTAGCATGCTGAGAAGAGCTCTCAGCTTCAATAAGACTGACAGTTATAGCTCTTCTTCCAAAAGAAGAGCTCTACAAATGAATTTATTACAACACACAAGAAAAAAAAAAGCTTTTGATCATTTTTGATGATAGTTAACTTAGATTTTTTCTTTTTCTACAATCATATTGTAATATGTACAATCCTCACTCAAGTTTACACTCTTGTCGTTTCGGGTAAACTTGACAACGCTAATAGTAATACAATAAGTTAACAAAGCTTGCCAGCTTCCACTACATAAATAATGTTTTTATATTAACTGCAAAGCACCACCTGGCTTTGCATCTTCATGACAAAAAAATGTCAAAACTACAGATTATTTTGACATGATATCAATACACTGACACAGATCCAGATGTGCCGGCCCAAGACACCCAGACAGGTCTACATGTATACATGCCATTTGTCTTTTGCTTTAGCAAAACTGAAGTCTCTCAGTTTGTGGTATTATATATCTGGCTGACAGCGCTGTTTCCAACAGTCCACTCTACACCAGTCCATCACGAGGGAAAACACAAAGTCAAGACAGGCGCCCTGTGGCACGTGTGTGGGGAGAACGGCCCTGTACCTCCCTGAGTGTCCGTAGCACCTTCACCTTGTCAAAGAACCACCACATTCTTTCCACACACCCCATGGATCTCACACACACAGTCCCACATCGGGAAACAGCTGCAGATCCATGCTGACATTGACAAAGTCCTCCTGCCAGCTCAAACCCTCCATGTCGGAGGAGTTCAAGCTGCCAGGCGAAGGGACTACAGTCACTCAGGTCGGAGGAGCCGTCACTACTGTCACTGGTGAAACCCCGAGTCGGGGCTGAGGTGTCCGTCTTGCGTTTCTGTTCTCCCAGGGAGAGACTGGCGCCCTGGACTCTTGCTGGGGAGAGGCAGGCCGGCTGCTGCTGCTGCTGCTGCTGCTGCACTTTGACCCTGGAGTTGCTGGAGGAACTCAGCCTCCTCTGGGAAGATTTGCTAACCACCGCTGCTACAGCACCGGAGGAGGAAGAAGTGTTGGATGAAGTGATCACTGCTGTTTGCTGTGCTTTCAGGGGCGGGGGGGGCTTCTGGTCCAAAGAGAGAAAAATCGGGGAGGTCCTCAAAACTCAACAAACCGTCCAGCGATTCCAGCATGTCTGCGGACAGGAAACAAGAATCGCCCATGTCGGGCACACTGGTGTCCACAGGCGGCGACGACGGCTCTTCTGCCACTCTGGGTCGGGGGGAGTACACCATATTGGGGTCCACCATCGTGGCCACAGACAACTTGCTGTTGGCGCCGCTCGAAGCAGGAGGCACCGACGCCACCTTCTTGGCGCTCCTGCCTCTGGCGGGGGTGAGAGCGACCCGTGAGGGCTGGGGAAGAGCCGGTGGAGACTGTGTGTCCGGCCAGGACGACTGGCGGAGTCCGAGGTCCGGGAGCACGCTTGAAGGCAGAGTGGTGACCACCTGTCTGCCGTCCAGCAGACTGGTGCTGCTACTGTTGCTGCTGCTAAAATGGATAGTGGGCGGGAGCTTTGGGCTCCCCTTTGTGGTACTGGTGGTCGGATTGGATCAGTTCATTGATGGAGTCCACGTTTGCTGATGGGGACCCCACCAGGCCGGTCTCAGTGGGCACTTCGACAACAGGGTCGAGGAGTCCGAGCTGACCGAGGGCCGCCTCGCCGGCTTGGGCTGTTTGCGTTTCCGGCTGGAGGAACTCTCCGTTTTCTCCGCAGAATTCTTCCAGGAAATTAAGCAGAACATCAGGCTGCAAACACACAGAGAGTGAAACATGGATTACTTTTATACAGTTTGCGGCTCTTTCATCATTTCCTTTTTGATGGTCTAAGAAAAAAAAAACTGCATGGAAAAATTTAGAACATTC
>JASPKP010001920.1:0-25619 GCA_030674155.1 Stramonita haemastoma | reverse complement strand
ACAAAAAGCCCGTACAAAAACGAACTTTAAAACTTCTAAGAAGTGGTTTGACCAAGCTTTTTTACATTCAAAGGAGAAAAACTTATACCCCACTAAGGAATGAAACTAAATAGGCACCCGCAAAACAAACGTTAAATGAGAAATACTATCACCCAAAAAAAGTTTATAATAGACTTTTTGAAGAAAAAAAAGAAAGCATACAAAAATATTTTAAGTTCAGATTTCTCAATGAAGCCTTATTACAAGACCCAAACCAAGTATGGAAGATTTTAAAAACTACCCCAAAGGGAAGCAGAAACCTATAAAAGATAATCACTCTCCCCTTTCAAACTCAAAATTTGGTTAAAACATTGTCCATTACAATTAACTGTAAGTTTAACGCTGAAAAAAGGTCAAGACAAAAATAAGTTATCAGCATATTCCGCAAACAAGAAACACGATGATAAGCAGAAAGATTATGCTGAACGATTTTTCTGGGATGACAAATCTGCCAAAGCTCTTAGTCAGGCATTAAAGACCAGAGAAATCAGTCAACTGTTACAAGAAATAAAGAACGACCTAAATACCCTACACTCCACAAAATCTGTCGATTTTATAGTTGAAAAAGTTACAAACATGTTGAAAAAACGCATCAAAACTAGCTCTCCGTTGTACACAAAGACGTACAACACGAACTTTAAAACGTTCTAAGAAGTGGTTTGACCAAGCTTGTTACATTCAAAGGAGAGAACTTATATCACTAAGGAATGCACTAAATAGGCACCCGCAAAACAGAACGTTAAATGAGAAATACTATCACCAGCTAAAAGTTTATAATAGACTGTTGAAGAAAAAAAAGAAAGCATACAAAAATATGTTAGTTCAGAGTCTCAATGAAGCCTTATTACAAGACCCAAACCAAGTATGGAAGACTTTAAAACTACTCCAAGAAGCAGAGAATCCTATAAAAGATAATCACTCTCCCCTTTCAAACTCGAAATGGTTAAAACATTTGGAAGGCCTTTTGGGTAAAAACTGTAACATTGATAAAAACATAAAAGCAAAAGTACACACTGAACTGGAAATTATAAACTCAAACATTTCATATTCTTACCTCGACTTTCCAATTACTATAAAAGAGATACTGCATGCGTCTCGAAATATGCGCAACAAAAAGGCACCAGGAAAAGATGGCATTACTAATGAAATAATAAAAGCCAGCCTACCAGACATGATAGAAACTGTTCAAAAATTATTTCAGCTAATTCTTAATTCTGGCACCTATCCTGAATCGTGGAAAAAAGGAATTAGTTTACCCATTTTCAAATCTGGGGATCCAATGGAACCTGGAAATTATCGAGGAATAACACTGAATATTCCCCTTAGCAATCTTTTCTGTCAGATATTGAACCATCGCATATCGAATTATCTTGAAGACAAACAGACTAATATCACACGAACAAGCAGGCTTCCGAAAATCATATAGGACATCAGATCAGATATTCATACTGAAGAAAATAATAGATGACATTTTAAAATCTCGAAAGAATCGTTTTATTGCTGCTTTGTTGACTTTCAGAAAGCTTTTGACTCAGTCTGGCATGAGGGTCTTATGCTGAAAATGTACCGCTTAGGTATTAAAGGAAACTGTTTTAGAATAATCCAAAGTATGTATAATAATGCAACAGTGTGCACAGAAATCGTTGTGGTTTCTCCTCTGAAACATCAGTTCAAAAGGGTACTACAAGGAAATGTACTGAGTCCTACTTTATTTAATGTATTTGTAAATGATCTTCCAAGTTATATTGATGATATGGACTCACCATCTATAGATGATACTAAAACCAATGTTATTTCTTGCCTGTTATACGCTGATGACCTTGCAATCCTATCTACTACAAAAGCAGGATTGCAAAAGAAGCTAAATAACCTTACTGTGTACTGTGAAAACTGGGGACTAAATATCAACACGGAAAAAACCAAAGTTGTAATATTCACTCACTCAGACCAAAAGTACCTATTCACTTCAAACTAGGTAGTCATATAATCCAAACTATTGATCAGTTCAAATACTTGGTGTAGTATTCCACAAATCAGGAACTTTTCACTTTGCCAAGAACACTTAGCTAAACAGGCAAATAAAGCAGTGCATTCATTAAGACGAGTCATCAGAGGACAGAATATTCGTTATTGATACTATAATGCAGCTTTTTGATTCATTGATTATGCCTATAGCAACATATGGAGCTGATATTTGGTTTCCATGGGTTGAAAATAGATACCTTATCTCAGTTAACTCAGACATATCCTCTTTCTTTGGAAACTGTCTTTCTTCTAAATATCCACATGAAAAAAACACATATGAGATTTTGTAAGCTTATTTTGGGTCTACATTCTAAATCAATGAATCTACCAACGCTTGCAGAATTAGGAAGATATCCAGTGGGGATTCATGTTGCATATCGAGTGATTGGTTACTGGACTCATATCTTACATGTACATCATAATACTTACACAAAAAGAGTGTACAATGCTATGTTGAACCAAGAGGACACTGCTAAAGCTCATTGGATACTGTTTGTTAAAAACTTTCTTCATAATTTAGGGCTAGGACATGTTTGGAACAATCAGTCAACACTTAGTAAAAACAGGCTGAAATTTGCATTTCGCCAAAAATTAGAAAAGAGATATGTCAAGTTCTGGAAACAACAAAGAACAAAAACAAGTAGACTCGAATTTTACGATAAAATTAAAAAGACTGATTATCACCTAGAACCTTACCTTGTTGCAGATATCGACCCATCCCACAAACAAGCTCTTTGTTAGACTCAGAGTCAGTGCCCACGATTTGAACATTGAGCGTGGTCGATATACAGGCACCCCAAGAGAAGAAAGATTGTGTAATGTGTGTGGAGTTGTAGAAGATGAATTTCATTTTTTGGATGCGTGTATGTTGTTTCAGGGTCTACGAAGTAATCTACTTAAAGAGGTGCAACAGTCCAGCCACTTATTGGTAGGAGCAACCCAACAAATATGTTTGAATAATTTAGTTCCAAGTGATTTTGTACAGCTTGACGGCCTTCAGGACCCTTTGCAAAGTATGTTTTTGATTGCATGAATCTTCGGTGACTTTTTCTAACCAATTTGTTCACTTGTGTCTATAAGCTTTGTATGCTTCCATGGCAATAAACGATGTTCTGTTCTGTTCTGTTCTGTTCTGTTCACACACACACCTCACTCACACGCACGCACGCACGCACGCACGCACGCACGCACACAAAGTTGGGTGCAGGCTCCTCAGAGGAGGAGTTGGCATCCTCTGGTTGTTTGTGATGTTGTTTTTTTTGTCCCGTTTGGTTTTGTTTGGTTTTGTTCTGTGTAGTGACTTTGTGCTACTCCTCGGAGGAGGAGTTGATAGCTGGGCTTGTTTTGTGATGTTGACGTCCAGTTTTGGTTTTGATCCAGGTGATCTGAGTTGGGTGCAAGCTCCTCCTCCGAGGAGGAGTTGGCATCCTCTAGCTGTTTGTGATGTTTTATTGTCCCCTTTGGTTTTTGTTTTGTTTTGTTCTGTTCTGTGTGGTGACTGGGCACTTTGCGCTACTCCTCAGCTGGGGCTGCTTTGTTTTATCCAGGTGAATCAGATGGGTGCAAGCTCCTCGGAGGAGGAGTTGGCATCCTCTAGCTGTTTGTGATGTTTTTATTGTCCCCTTTGGTTTTTGTTTTGTTTTGTGTGGTGACTGTGTGGGCACTTTGTGCTACTCCTCAGAGGAGGAGTTGATAGCTGGGGGCTGCTTTGTTTTATCCAGGTGATTCAGATGGGTGCAAGCTCCTCAGAGGAGGAGTTGGAACCCCTGTTGTTTGTGATGTTTTGTTGGCCTGTTTAGTTTTTTTATGTGTGGTTTTGTGCCACTCCTCAGATGAGTTGCTAGCTGGGGTTGTGTTGTTACGTTCAGTCCTGTGTGGTTTTTGTCCAGGTGAATTGGGCTGTGGGCCTTGTGCCACTCCTCGGGAGGAGGGGCTGACAGCTACTGTTTGTTTTGTGGCGTTCAGGTTGTCTAGGTTGTTTGGGTTGTTTTCCTGTCGATGTGATTTGGGCTGTGTGCCTTGTGCCACTCCTCGGAGGAGGAGTTGACAGCTTTTTTTTTTTCTTTTTTTTTTTTTTTTTTTTTTTTTGGGGGGGGGGGGGGGGGGGGGGTTTGTGTAGTTCGCTGTTATTGGAACTGAATTACTGACGGTGGTTATTTTCCTTGTGTGTGGCAAGATGCTGGTTTGTGTGGTGTGGGTGCAGTGACGGTTCGGAGAATTGTGTCGTAGTAATATTTTTATTTGATTGCTGGTTGTAATTTGTTTGGAACTTTGAGAACTTTATTTACCTGTGCGCGTTGTGCCAGAGGACTTCAGAACTGTATCTACCTTTTGCGTGTTGTGCTGGAGGACTTGGGAACCCTTTTTCACCTGTGTTTTTTTTTTCCCTTTTGTGAACACGTCTCCGTGAATTGGGCGTGTGGAGATTTAGTGAAAGGGTTCTATCGCGGTGTTGTGGTTCTGGACTTCAGGGGGGGGGGGGGGGGGGGGGGGGAAATTTGCTGACAATCCCAGATAGCTGGTGAGGGCAAGTCTGTGTGATAAGGTGAGAGTGGAAGACGTATTTTTTTAAAACATAAGATACATGATTTGGATACGTTGTTTTCATTGGTGTTGAGTTTGATTAAGATTATCACAAAATGTAAGTTTATGTGGATGCTTAATAATTGTAACCCATTGATATTGTTGTAACCCATTGATATTGTGTAGAGATTGGAAAAAGTGAGGTTGGGTTTGACTCTGGGCGTGAAGCTGGTGATGTCGTGGTATTGAATTGGTGGAAATGTTGAGCGAAGTGTTTTTTTGCTTAGTAAATGTTTGGATGTTTGTATTAAATGTTTGAAATATTAATATTGGTGTCTGTTTTGTGTTGTCTGAATAAGAAGTGTGATAGGTGGGAGAGGGGATTTCAAAATGACATCCCATTAGGGGGTGACAGACGCACACACACGCACGCACCACACACACACACAACACACACACATACACACACAGGAAGACTGCTTGCAATCTGCTCATTGCTGTCTGAAATGGTCTTGGGGAAACAACCACTCTTTGTAACTCTACAGCACAGGATTACAGTCAGGTCAGCTCCCTTTTTCAACCCCCAAATCTGTAACGGTCACGGACAGTATGCATCACGCAACAAACAGGTAATGCATGACAATAATAATTCAGTGACAGCAAGCGGTACACACACACACACACACACACACACACACACACACACACACACACACACACACACACACACACAGATTCCCATTGAAATTTAAACGAGCAAAAGTAATACCCTTACACAAATCAGGAGACCCTACCAATCCGTCGAATTATAGACCAATATCCATACTGTCAGTCCTATCTAAACCATTAAAAAACAAATAACATTTTCACTTACATTCTCATTTTAAAATGTATGATCTAATTAATGAAAAACCAGTCAGGCTTTCGTGAAAACCACTCTTGCCATACAGCCTCAATACAACTTATTGAGCATTGTCTTTTGAATATCAACAATAATGAAATTACAGGAGTTCTTTTTCTAGACTTTGCGAAAGCCTTTGACGTTATTAGCCACTCTGTCCTCATCAAAAAATTAAAATGCTATAAAATTTTCCAACCAAGCATTGTCATTTTTAGACTCATTTATTTACTAATCACATCAACTTGCTGAAATCGGGCCTAGGAGGTCAACCTTACTACCCGTAAAATATGGAATACCACAGGGATTTAATACTAGGACCCACTTCTTTTCTCTATTCATATTAACGACCTACCTCTGCATATCCATTGTTCATGTCAAATGTTTGCTGATGATACATCAATTCAATGCAACAACGATGATCCAAACCAGCTTGTGAATGATATGCAGGCAGATATCAATAAACTTATCGAATGGACAGAACTCAATCATATGTCTCTTAATTCAAATAAAACATAATGTATGTTTGTAACCACTCGGCAAAAAAAGACAGAAATTGCGTTCTCCATTTGGGCCAATATATATCCATGGACAACAAATTGAAGAAGTTCTCACACAAAGTACTAGGTGCAGTGATTTGACAACGACTTGTCTTGATCAGATCACATAGCCACATTAGGAAAACAAATCTCAGTAAGATTAGATCAACTTAAAAAAATCAAGAATTTTCTAAATCTACAGTCACAAAAACTATTCTTTCTCCGCCCCATATTCTCATCTCTAATAAATTATGTCTCTTACATATGGGATAGTGCAAGCCAAACAAACTTAAAGCATTATAAACCGCCTGCACAAAAAAGAGCTGTGAAACTAATCCGTTTGAATCCCAATACACTGACCCACCACCAGACTACAAAGAACTAGATAATTCTTCACTCAAAGAAAGACTGCAGTTCAACATAGTATCTATGTATGTACAATATATTAAACGGGAAAGCCCCAAAGAAATCTTGGAAAAATTTGCTGTCATAAAAACAGGCCTACCCATAGATGTTTCTGCCACAGGCCCCATAACAATCTCTATAAAATCAAGCCTTTGCTTATTCAGGAAGACATTGTGGAATAACTGCCTTCTTTCTAAAATCAGTTCCTTCAAAACAAATGTTTAAGAAATTTTTGAAGAAACATCTCATGGACAAATTATAAGCCCTCCACTTATGCTTGACACTTTTCGCTGCTTTGTTGTTGATTCATACCATGTTGTTTTGTTATTCTATTATTTTGTATGTATGACTTGAGTATGTTACTGTTTTGAGTTGTTTATCTTGTGAGTTCTGTTTGGATGAAAATCTCATTTTATTTTTAGTTTTCAACCAAGGTTGACTATTTGTCTTTGATTGTTTTAGAAGTCAATTTTCTTGATTTTTTTTTTAGGGCAGGATGAAAAAAAGTTGTGTAAACTTAATCTTTTACCCTCAATATAAGATCACTTTGACCTGACTTGACTTGACTTGACAGACCTCAATGACTCCCAACTTTATTCTAAATGCCGTCCTGAAAAAATGTCGACAATACTATTGAAATCACGCAATAATTGTATATCCGACGTCAATTCCTGGATGACTTACAAATTGAAATTAAATGACGATTTAAAACAGAAGCCCTGCTGATTCTACTCCACTCATTCCTCTCTATCAGTTGATCTACCATCTACCATCTGTGTTGGAAATATCAGATATTCCTTTCTCACCATTAGCGCGCAATGTAGGATTCATCATGACAATTTTAATACCATGTCAACTGAGAAACATGTTTCACAGACTTGCCCTCCAGCTTATGCTGCGCTTCGTCAGATCAGTAACATCAGAATGTATATCGATGTAGATACAGCCAAGAAACTCGTCTGTGCCCTTGTTCTATCTAGGCTTGGCTATGCAAACTCCCTCCTTGCAGGCTTTCCCAAGATTTTTATAGAGAAAATACAAAAGGTACAAAACTCAGCTGCCTGATTGGTACTCAAAACAAAAGAAGCGTAAATCACATCACACCTGTATTGCGAAATCTGCACTGCTTCCAATCCAAGCTCATATCCAGTACAAAGTTATGATGCATAGTCATAATTTCTTCTTGAACAAAGTTCCAGCATACTTCTCTGATACTCTTTCATGTGTACCACCCAAACTGACCACTCCGCTCATCCTCTGATACTAGAATCTCGACAGTTCCCAAAGTAGTAAAAAAAAAAAAAAAATAATAAAAAAACAGCACGGCGAGCGCTCATTCTCTCATGTAGGTCCCACTCTCTGGAACGCACTTCCATCTGGAATTAAGACACACTGACTCTACTTCTTCCTTTAAAAAGGTTGACTCAAAAACACACCTTTTTTACCAGATTCTTGTCTCCGACACTCTGATCAAAATTGGTTTCCCATTTTATTGATCATCACTGACTCTAATGCTTGGTCTTTTGCTCTTTTGGGATATGATAAGGTTCTTCATTTCTATTTTACTTCATCTTATTTTTTGTTAATGTCAGTACATGTAGGGTAAATCCGTTGCATGTGCCGTTTTCTCTTTGTTATTCCGTGTTGTGTTTTGTGCATGTGTGTGTGTTTTGCGCGCACCACGTGCGGGCGTGCGTTCGTGCGTGTGTGTGTGTATGCATTGTACTGCACTGCACATTTTTTGATGATATTGCTTTTATTTTTACTTTTAATGGTTGGATATGTAATATTGCTGTGTATTGTATGTGCATGCATTTTTCTTATTATTTTGTGCTAGTCAATTTTTTCAGTTTCATAATGTAATCCTATTTAAATTGATTTGGTTGTACAGCGCGGTTGAGCCATTTTTTTTTTGGATATTCGCGCTATATAAAGCCTCCATTTTATTATCATCATCATCATCAATCATCATTATTATTATTATTATTATTATTATTATATTATTATTATTATTATTATTATTATTTATATACATATAGTCCATGCTATAACTAGGGGTTTGTGAGGTTGTGTGTGTGTGTGTTGTGTGTGTGTGTGTGTGTGTGTGTGTGTGTGTGTGTGTGTGGTGTGTGTGTGTGTGGTGAGTGAGAGAGAGAGAGAGAGAGAGGAGGAGAGGAGAGAAGTGAGAGAGAGAGAGAGATGAGTAGACGGAGAGAGAGAGAGAGAGGGGAGAGAGAGAGAGAAGAGAGAGAGAGAATCCAATTAATAGTTATAATCAACAATTCGGATGAATCAGTTTGTTCGCGTTTTTTTTCAAAAACACAGACATATCTCTCTCTCTCCTGCTCAACCCCCTTCCCTTTCTCTCCACATTTTCTGTTTTTCCAAGGCTTGATATTGCACACTTCATAACCAAACACCATAACATCTCTATCAACACTACGGTAATTTCAGGAGACAACTTCCAATTTTGTAGCGCCCGGGGTCGTGATATTCCGAGGCCTGAAACAGCTTTTTTTTTTTTAATAGAGTTTTCGTTGCTTACGTTTATCATCCCCGACCATAGGGGCCCTGTCAAGGCGTTGTCACCACGGTGGCTCGGGGGCCCAGGGTGTGCGGGAAACTTTCACTGTGGCCTCTAGGAGGGGGGGGGCCCGGACTTGAAAACCCGTCATGTATATTTCAGCACTAGGAATCATGTACACTTTTTATCAAAATTTGGGGGAAAAGGGGGGGGGAGATGGGAGACACACACACACAACAAAAGGAGAGAGAGGGGGAGGAGGGGGGAGGGATGGGAGGGGGATGGAGGAGGGAGGGAGAGAGGGAGGGGGGGCGAGAGAGAAAAGGGGAGGGAGGGAGGGGGGGAGGGGGGAAGAGAAGAGAGGGTGGGGAGAGAGAGGGGGGAGGGGGGGAGAGAGGGAGGGGGGGAGGGGAGAGAGGGGGGGAGAGAGGGGGAGGGAGGGAGAGAGGGAGGGAGAGAGAGAGGGAGGGAGGAGATGGGGGGGGGGGGAGGAAAAGAGGGGAAGGGGGGAAGAGAGAGGGGGAAAGGGAGAGAGAGAGGGAGGGAGAGAGAGAGGGAGGAGAGAGAGAGGCAAGGCAAAATTCTTTTATTCGAGGATAATAGATAAGCACTCATGGGGCTTTTTTACATCCAGTACCCGCCCTTTTCAGGGGAAACATAAAGATAAAAAGATACTAAACAGATAAACCTTTAGCAAATACCAAACAAAAATAAAGGAATAAGGACATTATACATAATAAGATAATTAAAAATTTCAACTTTCAGAAGACAAAATTTAGAAGGCCCCCAATAAAATGATTTTGATAAATAAAGAAAAAAGAGGCCCTTATAGATAAAGGGGCCACCAAAGAAACTTAATGAAAATAAACAACTTAGCAAACCCAAGGGGGAAAAAGTCCACCCCAAAAAAAACTTAGCTTAAAACATTGGGTTAAAAACTCATAACAACAAAAAAGAACTCAGAAGGAACTAAAGATATTTCAATGATTTTTTAATGTGACAATAAGATAATATCAACAAATTTGTGATAATTAGTATGATAATTTAAAACACGTAAAACTCAAATCATTTCACGTAGGTTACACACACCACAAAAACACACACACACCCCACACAACCCCACACACACCACACAGCACACAGAAGAAGGACCCGACAGACTTTCATACATAATTTCCATACAACATCATTCATAATTTTATATATACACAATCCTCACGCAAAGCACGCTCGAAAGGGAAATGCAACATACAAATCACACACAACCACACCACACAACACACACACAACACACACACAATGCACACCACACCACACACACAAACCCCACACACACACCCCACACACACACACACGCAAACACACTTTCTCACATTTTTTTTTAGCACTATCCCCCCCCGGGGGCCATTATTTGATGGTGTGGATTTTTTGTTTGTTTTTTCTTTAAAAAAAAAATTTTGGGATAGAAAAAAAAGAAGAATGATACAAGTCAAACAAAATATAGGGGACAATATTATCCTTTCTTTTACCTTCATTTCTTTATTAAAAAAGAAGAACAAAAGCAACCGGGAAGGGGTTTAAACAGAAAAAAAAAGAACAAAAATCAAAAACTTGAGGTAGGACCTTTTCACAACAACAACAAAAAGTCATGCAAATCATAACATTTTAATACAAGGGGAAGGGGGGGAAAAAAGGGGGGGCAAAAATAAAACAATTTTCCACCCCCCCCCCCCCCCCCACACACACACACAACACGCCAACACACTCACCCCCACTACACACACAAAACAACACACACACACACACAAACACCACACACACACACAAAGTTCGCCCTTTTTTTTTCCCACTTTGGAATTGTGGAGAAACTGGGGAGGTGCTATAAATTTTTCATTTCATTCTGAGAGTGAATATATCAGAGTATTAAAAACTGATTGTAGTCAGGATTGTATGGATTAGCCCCTTTTAGGGAAATTGTATCCGATTTAAAAGCGTTCTTTAATGTTGATTTTTGATAGTAGAACTTTTTTTAAAAATTTTTTTGAAGATAGTTTATAATATACAAGTTTCCTTATTAGCAGATTGTGGTTGATAACATCAAAGGCCTTCGCAAAATCTATAAATAAAACTCCTGTAAATTCTTTTTTGTTTACATTAACTAACCATCTGTCTATAAGTTTAACAAGGGCAGTGTGGCATGAATGATTTGCTCTGAACCCAGACTGATTGGGGTGTATAAGGCTATTTTCATTTAAATGAGTAAGTAGGCATTTATTAATGTGTTTCTCTAATGATTTTGAGAGGACAGATAAAATTGAGATGGGTCTATAATTAGAGGGATCAGTTCGATCTCCTGATTTATACAAAGGAATAATTTTGCTGTGTTTAAACATAGTTGGAAAGGCATTTTTGCTTATGCAAAGATTATAGATGTAAGTCAGTGTCTCTGCTATGACTGGTGCAGCTAATTTAAGAATTTTGCTATTCAAACCATCTAAGCCACAAGTTGCCGTCTGTTTCATACTTTTCAAAGCGGTAAATACTTCGTGTACGCTCATGCATGGAATTCTTAGTTCGGAATTTATATTTTTGTTGCTGCAAAAGGCTTCTAAAACTTTTAAGTTATTAGTTTTTGATTTATCATTAGTTATTATTCTATCTGAAATAGTTGCAAAATGAAGGTTTAAAGCATCAGCAGAGATATCATCTAAAACGTTAGGTGTTTTATTACAGTTCTTTCTAGTAAGTAGATTGACTGCTTTCCATACAGACTTGCTGTCTTTCTTTTTACTGATTAAGTCTTCAAAGTATTTCTTTTTTTCAGCACGTAGGAGGAAGGTTACAAAATTTCTTTGCTTTTTATATTCTTGATGGCTTCCTTTTTTCAAAAGATAATCTCTTTGGTATATTTGTTTTTGTACTTCTTTTGTCAGCCATGGAGGTTTAGATTGGTAGCTGACTCTTTTGGTTTGAAATGGTGCATGCTTATTATAAATACTATAAAAAATGTTGTACCATATTTCTAAGGACTGATTAGGGTCAGTGCACTGATATACATCGTTTAAAGGTGAGTTTAACAGATCTGAAAGAAATTCAGCATCATCAAAGTTAGAAAAATTCCTGTATGTGATAATTTTGTGATTAATTTTCGGAAATCTTAACCCTTTTTTACACCATGTAACACAGATGGGGAAGTAATCACTACAACCAAATATTGGAACATTTATTTCAGTGATGGAATTCTGATTATTAACATATATATGGTCAATTAGAGTCTTGGAGTTTTCAGTAACACGTGTTGGTGATTCTATCAATTGTTTTAAATTAAAAGACTCATATGTCTGTGTCCACCTGTTATTAGTTTTTAGTAAATCAATGTTAAAGTCACCTAGCAATATAATATCTTTAGAATCTTCATTAATGTCATCCATCATAGAACAATACTTTTCGAACCACTCTGAAGTCTCTGCAGGATTTCTATAAAGAAAACATACGAATATTGGTTTGGAATGTTTTATTTTAATTTCTATCCATATTGTTTCCACACTATGATTTTCTGAGTTGTAAATGCGTTTAAACTGTATCGACTGATGAATATAAATGACTAAACCGGTTTCACGGAAATGGGTTGGGTCTCTGCGGATTACTTTATAACCTGGTATTGAAATATCATTATATCATCAGACAGAGAGAGAGAGAGACAGAGAGAGAGAGAGAGAGACAGAGAGAGAGAGACAGACAGAGAGAGAGAGACAGACAGAGAGACAGAGAGAGAGAGACAGACAGACAGAGAGAGAGAGAGAGAGAGAGAGAGAGAGAGAGAGAGAGAGAGAGAGAGAGAGAGAGAGAGAGAGAGAGAGAGAGAGAGAGACACTTGACACTTGACAATTTTAATTGTGAAAGGCCGTGGCCCGTTACAATGGGGATTTTTTTTACGCATCACATACATCACATCATAAGGTATAAGGAATGATAATCAATTATATGTGGGTTCTACCATAGACCTAGAATATTTGGAAACAAAATTTAAGAAAAAAAAAAAAAAAAAAATCATCTCACACACACACACACACACACACACACACACACAACACACACACACACACACACACACACACACACATGCATGCATGTGTGCACGGCATACAGCTTATGATCATGTGCGTGCACGTATACAATTATATGCAGTGCAAAAGCTTAATTAGTATATCATGTTTCACGTACTTTCTCTTGTTTTAAATGCTAGGTACAAAAACTTTGCTACCGCTTTTATCACGTTAGTGTCCTTATGTTGCATGACAAAGGCAAAATGCTCCTCTAGGCTTCTGTTTTCTGTGTTCTTTGGGAGGATCTGTTACCTTAGGTTTGAATAGAAAGGGCAGATCAACAGAACATGTATCTCTGTTTCATCACCCGAATTACACTTTGGGCACTGGATATTTTCGGTCACATACCTGAGTCAGTGGCACAACAAATCAGATATACCCAGGCGAAAACGACAATAAACATCTCGGAGATATCTTTTTTCCAAAGTAGTTAAATAAGCCTCTTTTGTTTGAACGGTTTTAAACTGTCGATAGACGCTAAATCTTTCATGGCTATTTATCTTTATTTGCCAGTTTTGGTGGGAGGTCTCGATCAGTCTTGCTTTCAGTGCAGTGATAAACTGATTCTGGTTTCCAACTCCTTGGTTTAACCAGACGTAGTCAAAACCATGGGAAAACAGAAAAGTTCTAACAGATGTAGCCCATGTAATTTTACCATCCTCATCCATCTTCACTGACATATTATAGGATTTCCGAGTGTATCTGTCCTCTGACATTTCCAACAACCTCAGCCAATATTTGACTGCTTTAACTGCGGTAATAACAAACAATGGATAACGTCCTGTTTCTCCATACACCATGGTGTTCGGAGTTTTATTTGCCACATTTAGAAATTTCTTGAGGGCATAAGTGTGCACTTTTTCTACTTCATTCACTTCGTATAACCCCCATATTTCAGCCCCGTATGTAAGGCATGGTATAATCTGTGAATCTAATATCTTCACAAAAACTTCATACGGGATGTGTCCAAGCTTCCATAAAGACTTAAACACACAGTTCACCTGAAGTTTTGCTTTCATAACTAGTTCCGAAACCATCGTGTTGGTGTTGAGCTTTGTTGAGAAATGTAATCCTAAATATTTGTAGGCACTGACAACTTCGATGTCATTATTTTCATATTTCCAACACTCATATTGTGCTAAGTAGCCACCCTTTCTGAAAACGAGCACTTTGGTTTTTGATAAATTCACTTTCATTCTGTAACATTTAGCAAAATCAGACAAAACGTTAATTTGGTTCTGCAGACCTACTGGTGTGTCTGACAGCAAAACAACATCGTCTGCGAAAAGCAGAAGAAATATCTGCACTTCGTCAGGTGTCAGCTGTATGCCATGGCGTCCTTTATCATGCATATCTTTTGCAAGTTCGTTAATGAAAAATGAAAACAATAAAGGGCTGCACAAACAGCCTTGCTTCAAACCGTTTTTACAGTCAAAAAAGTCTGTGTACTCCCCATTCTGGGGCCTTACACATGATTTAACTTCCTTATACATGCCTTTTAAGCAGTTTAACATTTTAGTACTGACTCCTTGTCTCTGTAGCACATTCCATAACTGACTACAGTTGACTGTGTCGTATGCTTTCTGAAAATCAACAAACAGGCATATAACTTACCTCTGGCTAGAACACGTTGTACCACAGAATACAGAACAAAGATCTGATCTATGGTTGAGTAACTGGCTCGATATCCAGCTTGCTCTTCTAATAAGATGCTGTTTTCTGCTGCCCATTTAGTCAGCCGTTTATTCAGGATGTAAGTGAAACATTTACATAAATTACTAATCAGAGAGATGCCGCGGTAGTTATCTGGATCATCTTGGTTCCCTTTCTTATGTAATGGTACAATGACAGATTTCAGCCAGTCTTTAGGATATGTACCAGTGTTCAAAATCTGGTTAAAGAGCTTTACTATAAGTGGTCTGAATACCTCTATGCTGTTTTTTAACATTTCATTTAAAATCCCATCAGCACCTGGCGCTTTTTTCATTTTTAGATGCCGGATGGCTTCATCCACTTCACTCGCACTGATAGGAAGATTTAAAGTTTCATCCGTTCTTAACTGGGAATCATGCATATTTTCATTTACTGTACATTCAGAGGTGTTAGCTGTAAATATGCCCTTAAAATGCTTGTACCACTGATCTGGACTTATATCAGGCTGAGGCACAGGCTGGCGTGACAATGCTCTCATTTCCGACCAAAATAAGTTTGGATTTGACAAACTGTTTACAACTTTATTTAAACGATCTTGTCTACATTGCTCTTTCTTAAATTTGATGAGTGCCTTATATCTACTTCTGAGTTCAACATAAGCAGTTCGGTTGCTTTCAGAATTGCATTGTCTGAAAGTTCTCAAAGTCTTTCGGAGCTGCTTTCGCGCTTCTTTGCATTCAGCATCGAACCATTTTGGAGCAAAATATGCTCCTGGTCGAACAGTAATTGTTTTTCTGAAAATCTCAGCCGCCTTTATTAAACTGTCTTGAAGAAAGCTGTGAGTTTCATCTACATCAAGCTCATCTGCATGTAAATAATCATTAACTTTTTCACATATATCTGTACAAGCTATATTTTCTATGAATTCATGACATCGATCTGGAATCCATATGATTTTATCAAGGGATGTCATTTCAGGTTTCGGCTGATAACTTATTCTGCCTACCTCTTCTTTAACTATTATGAACATTTCTAGAGGAAAATGACTAGACTCACTTCTTTCTCCCACATTCACACTCGGAAACATGTTTAACAATGCATCACTTATAGCAAAATAATCAACAACACTACCCCCACTATGATTCAGAAATGTGAACTCCCCTCCCTTGCCATCCAGTAAACCATTTGTGACTGACAATTCCAGTGAGTGGCAGAGCTCAAGAAACTTCATGCCAAAGTCATTTGTTTTTGTGTCCTGTGAAAAACGGTCACACACAAAGACAATATTTTCGTCGTCATCATCATCATCATCAATTTCCAGTATAATCTGGCTTCTGTTTGCTGTACGAGCATTAAAGTCTCCACAGAGTATAATGTCACAACCCTTTTCTATGTCTAATGCACCCATCACAATGTTTTCAATAGCATCAAACGTATAGTTATTGTCAATATTAAAGTGATCATAGAAAGGACTGTCATATGGATTCACATACGCCACACATAGACATACATTCCTAGCAGTGTTCAATACAGATTTGTCAAGCATTAGCAGAACAACATTGTCATAGTCATGGTGTATTTCTTTCACTTGGTTTCCATACTGTTTGTTTACAAGTATAGCTGTGCCTCCAGAATGTCTGCCTTTCTTTGAAATTTTCTTTGCTGGGGCAAGAAAACAACAAAAGTCTTTTAATAAAGTGTTTGACACCTCAATCTTTCCTGCAAAAGTTTCGGTAATACACACAAAATCAAAACTTGATAAATATGAAATAAAGTCAACGTCATCTTTTTTGTTATTAAATCCTTCCACATTATAATTCACAAACCTTACTGTTTTTTGTGTGATGTAGTCACCTATGGGCTGGCCTTGGGAAAATGTGAGTTGTTAGGATTGTTTTCTTGTGAAGTTGCTTCATGAAATTGACTGTTATTGTCACTTTGATTTTCACTAACCGTGTCCCATTGTTCATTGTCAATAACAGTATCATCCATGTCCGAACCGTCTTGGTCGTTCGGTGAATCCCTGCCGCTGTGGCCTGCTTCAGCTTCAGGAGTACTCGGTGGTCGAGGACGTTTGGCCGGCCTGTCCTTGGGTTGCGGCACGTTCTGGCTGTCAGGGCCTTTCTCCCCTTGGCGGCTGGACTTGCTGTTGCTGTGTTGGTCACGTGCCCCCAGGTCTGCAGGCTCCTTGTGGCGCTGTGGGCGGGGACTGTACTGGAACTGAGACAGGGCCTCCGCCGTTGTCCTGGCAGGCTGGGTTGAGGTCTTTGCAGTGTCCCTGCCTCTGGCTGCTGGTGGAGGCAGAGAAGACAATGGTGCTGCCGTTGCTGAGGTCACTAATGATGAAGGAGTCGTCCTCTTGGGTGGGGAGAATGCATCCTCTTCTGGCTTCTTCTTTCCTGCCTTCTGCCGTGAAGCAGCTGACGCTTTTTGTGAGGGAGCACCTCCTCTTAGCACCTGGCTGTACGTTCGGTCATCATAATCCCTGTGCTGCCTGTTGTCTCTGCGATCCCCGCTGCTCCTGCTCCTGGTGGTGGTATTCCTTCCACCCCTGTTTGCACCCCTGTTTGCACCCCTGTTTGCACGACGTTCCCCTGTGTTTTGATTTGTGTCGGGGTGTTGATGTTGGTAGTCATAAGAGGTTGCAGTGTGTCTGTAACTCCTGTCATTTCTGTTTCTTACATCACTGCTGAACCTGGCAGCATCCTGGAACTCATGGATGCTGGAGTTGTCACTGGGCCAGAAGTATGCATCAGCTCCCTCCCATTCCTGTCTTCTTTCCGTGTTGCCTGTGTCCCAGTGCCTGTTTCTGTAGCCCCTGTCAGCCTGCTGTCCCCCTGGCTGTCTCCTGGATATCAGCTTGGCCCCCCTGTAGAAACCGGTCATGCCTTGCTCTCTGAGCTGACTCAGTGTCTGTCTCTGACGAACAGTCAGATCATCTGATGTCGTTACTCCCTTCTGTCTCAGGTTGTCTCTGGTAGTTTTGTCTGCTACTACTGACAGTTTGTCCTGCCAAAGTCTGAATTTCACAATCATGGGTCTAGGTTTTCTAGCACCCGACGTGTGTTGATCCTGATGCTGCGTTGCTCTGCCTAGTCTGTGTGCACGGACTATGTCGTCCTCTGTCCACTCCCTGCCAGGAACACACTGCCGCAGTAAGGTCAACACCAAACGCTTGCATGACTGGAAATCTTCTGAACGTGTCTCTGGTATTCCTCTAAAAATCAGATTTTCCCTTCTGGAATAAATCTCACAGTGTTCTATTCTGTCCTCCAGTTTTTGCAGCTGTGAGTTCATCATGTCTCTGGTCACACAGTTCTGTTCTATTTCAGTCATTCTTCTTTCAACATTGTCAAAACGGAAACTCATTTCTCTCACATCTCTTGCAATGTCAGCTATCCCATTCTCAGTGTTTGACAGATGATGATCCAGGCGTTCAAACCACTTCTCCATCAGAGCATCAGAGTTGGGCCCTGGATTTCTTTCCACTCCCCCCTGCAGTAGCAGAGAAAGCACAGTGATCGTTGCTAACATTCTCATCACAGCTTGCAGTTTTCTCTCTTTGAATCGTCTTGCTGCATTTTTTGCTTTTTTATGCAGAATGTGCATCAAAATAGTTACAAAATTTCCTACTGCTACTCTGTACTGGTCTGTTGAGCATCCCATATTGATAAATATTTACATGGTACCCTTGTAATTAACAAAAAACATTAATTATTTTGCAGAGCCTTGATAAACACGTCTGACCATGACTGTGAATACAAGTTCACCCCCGAGAGAGAGAGAGAGAGAGAGAGAGAGAGAGAGAGAGAGAGAGAGAGAGAGAGAGAGAGAGAGAGAGAGAGAGAGAGAGTTGATAATTTTCATTGTGAAAGGCCGTGGCCCATTACAATGGGGATTTTTCACGCATCACATCATAAGGTAAGGAATGATAGTCACATGTGGGTTCTACCATAGACATAGAATATTTGAAAACAAAATATATAAAAAATTAAATCATAACACACACACGCACACGCGGATGCGCGCGCACACACACACACACACACACACACACACACACACACACACACACATGAATGTGTGCACGGCATACTGTTTTTGACCACAAGCTAAATTGGGATGCTAACACTGACGCCATTGTCAAAAAGGGCCAACAACGTGTGTATTTTCTGAGGAAGCTTAACTCATTTTTTCTCGACAAAAAGATTCTTTCTTTGTTCTACAAGTCTTACATAGAGAGCGTTTTAAGTTTTGCTTTCATTTGCTGGTACAATAACCTTAGCATTAAGAACAAGAATGGTCTTCAGAGAATTGTGAGAATCTGCTCTAAAATTATCGGAGAAGAACAAAGAGATCTCAGGTCATTTTGTAATCAGCAGCTTGTGCGCAAAGCAACAGCCATTTGGGCGGATTCCTCCCACGCTCTGTTTTCAAAATTTCAATTGTTGCCTTCAGGACGTCGTTTTCAATGCCACAACAGCAAAACAAACAGAAAAAGGAATTCCTTTGTGCCAGTAGCTATCCGAGTTCTAAACTCATAATAACACTGAATGAGGTTGTTTGTGTTTGTGTTTTGTTTGTTTGTTTGTTTGTTTGCTCTTTTTTGTTTTTTGTTTTGTGTGTGTGTGTGTGTGTGTGTGTGTGTGTGTGTGTGTGTTTTAAACTTCTCTGAATTACTTACCTGCCAGTGTTATGTATGTAGCCAATGCTTACAGGCGTGCACATACATGCATATGTACCCATAAAATAAGTATGTCTTATTTTTGGCTTGATTGATTTTTTGAATTGCTTGTAAATCCAATTTTACCAATTGTGTGGGGGGGAGGGGGACGGGTGGGTGTGGATGGTGTGTATGGGTAGGGGGGGGAGCGTGTGTGTGTACATGTGTGAGTGTGGGGGCGGGTGGGTGTGGATTGTATGGGGAGGGGGGAGCGTGTGTGTGTGTGTGCGTGTGTCGTGTGCGTGCATGCATGTATATGTGCTGGTGCGAACGCGTGCGTATAATGTGTAAATAATGGTGATCATATGTCTTTTCTAGTCAATGGTTTTTAAGAACATTGTATCTAAACATTGGTGTGTGTGTATGCGTGTGTTTGCGTGTGTGCGAGCGCGCGCGCGCAGAGTGTCAGTGTTTGTGACATTTTTATTTGAAGTTATATAATGTTTGAAAAAATATGAAATGTAGCTACTTCATGTGTTTGATTATGATTTGTATCAATATGCCTGTCAGTATTGTAATTGCCCTTCAGGGATGATTAAAGTGATTTTGACTTTGACTTTGACTACAGCTTATGATCATGTGCGTGCACGTATACAATTATAGGCATTGAGCAAAAGCTTAATTAGTATATCATGTTTCAAGTACTTTCTCTTGTTTTAAATGCTAGGTACAAAAACTTTGCTACCGCTTTTATCACGTTAGTGTCCTTATGTTGCATGACAAAGGCAAAGTGCTCCTCTAGGCTTCTGTTTTCTGTGTTCTTAGGGAGGGTCTGTTCCTTAGGTTTGAATGGAAAGGGCAGATCAACAGAACATGTATCTCTGTTTCATCACCCGAATTACACTTTGGGCACTGGATATCTTTGGTCACATGCCCGTGTCTGTGGCACAATAAATCAGAAATACCCAGGCGAAAATGACAATAAATATCTCGGAGATATCTTTTTTTTAAAGTAGTTAAATATGCCTCTTTTGTTTGAACGGTTTTTAAACTGTCGATAGACGCTAAATCTTTCATGGCTATTTATCTTTATTTGCCAGTTTGGGTGGGAGGTTTCGATCAGTCTTGCTTTCAGTGCAGTGATAAACTAATTCTGGTTTCCAACTCCTTGATGTAAACAGACGTGATCAAAACCATGGGAAAACAGGAATGTTCTGACAGATGAAGCCCATGTAATTTTATCATCCTCATCCATCTTCATAAAATATAACTCTGTTACAAATAAAATGCAAAGATAGCAACATAAAGCAGGTTAAAACGCACAAATTTCTCGGTGTAGTCATTGATGAAAGCCTCCTATGGCAGGACCATGTTCATAATACTCAAAAGAAAAATCATCCAGTGTATTCCAACTTTCACAAAGTAAGCATTTTCTAAATGAACATTCAAAAAAACTTTTCTATTTTTCTTTTATTCAGTCTCATCTCGATTACTGTTCTGTTGTTTGGGGGAAGTGTGCTCCATCTAATCTGAAGCCTCTTGTCTCTCTTCAAAAATGGGCCATTATAGTAGTTAGTGATGATAAACCGGCTAATGCATCAAGTAATGCCTTATTTAAACACCTTAAGATATTGCCGCTTTGTTTGCGCCACCGTTTTAATGTTTCAGCACTCATGCACAAGATAATTTATGATGCTTGTCCTGAATATTTAAAAGCAATGTTCTCTTTCCAGCATCATCACAAGTCAGACAGAGCTCTTATTCCAAAGCCAAACTTAGATTTATTCAAAACAAGTTTTTCTTTTAATGGCAGTACTGAATTGAATGCCCTTCCACCGATGTTTCGTACAATACCAATGTACACTACATTTAAGACAGAAGTAAAACAGTTATTGTTTGATACGTGTGACTAACTACTCGCAGTAAACACAAACAATGAAATTCAATGCTATGATAATCGAAGACCCATAATTGTAGTATGCATTTGTGTGTGTGTGTGTGTGTGTGTGTGTGTGTGTGTGTGTGTGTGTGTGTGTGTGTGTGTGAGTGAGAGAGAAAAAGAGAGGGGGAGAGAGGGGGGGGTGAGGAGTGAGCTTCTGCGCGTGTATATTTATATTGGTGAGTAGAGTGAGTGAGTGTGTAAGTGTGTGTGTGTGTGGGGGGGGGTTAGTGAATTTGGGTGCTTGTTTGGGTGCGTACGTGCTTGCGTGTGGGGGGGGGGAGGGACTGAGTATATGTACATGCTTGCGCCTGAGAGTAGATCAGGGCATACCAATCCCTGTTCTGTGAGTGCAAGGTTTTAATCTTGGCATATACATGTATACATGCGTGCTTAAAAGACTAACTGAATAAATGAATGAATGATAATAAATGAAAGTGTGTGTGTGCGCATGCGCGTACGTAAGTGAATGTATATAACTTTGTGGATGTTTTGATAATGTTGCATTGAGCTTAATATCTTTTGTTTTAACTTCATAAAGTTTCTCTCAAGTTTGTTGAATTGTTCCATCTAGAGTTACTATTAATTTTGACGTTTATCTTATTTTATTATTATGTTCTTTTGTTTTTGGTTAGCCTTGGTTTGTTATCTTTTAGGGCAGAATTGTAAAAAGGCCTTTACTGTGCCTAATTTTTTACCCATTAAAGATTCAACCAATCAATCAATCACTGACATATTATAGGATTTAACGAGTTTATCTGTCCTCTGACATTTCCAACAACCTCAGCCAATATTTGACTGTTTTAACTGCGGTAATAACAAAAAGTGGAGAACGTCCTGTTTCTCCATACACCATTCTGTTTGGAGTTTTATTGCCACATTTAGGAATTTCTTGAGGGCATAAGTGTGCACTTTTTCTACTTCATTCTCTTCTATAACCCCCATATTTCAGCCCCATATGTAAGGCATGGTATAATCTGTGTATCTAATATCTTCACAAAAACTCCATACGGGATGTGTCCAAGCTTCCATAAAGATCTAAACACACAGTTCACTGTAGGCATTGACAACTTCGCTATCTCTATTTTCATATTTCCAACACTCACATTGTGCTAAGTAGCCACCTTTTCTGAAAACGAGCACTTTAGTTTTTGATAAATTCACTTTCATTCTGTAACATTTAGCAAAATCGGACAAAATGTTAATTTGGTTCTGCAGACCTACTGGCGTGTCTGACAGCAAAACCACATCGTCTGCGAAAAGCAGAAGAAATATCTGCACTTCGTCAGGTGTCAGCTGTATGCCATGGCGTCCTTTTTCACGCATATCTTTTGCAAGTTCGTTAATGAAAAATGAAAACGATAAAGGGCTGCACAAACATCCTTGCTTCAACTGTTTTTACAGTCAAAAAAGTCTGTACTCCCCATTTGGGAGCCTTACACACGATTTAACTTCCTTGTGCATTCCTTTTAAGCAGTTAACATTTTAGTACTGACTCCTTGTCTCAGTAGCACATTCCATAATGACTACAGTTGACTGGTCGTATGCTTTCTGAAAATCAACAAAACAGGCATATAATTTACCTCTGGCTAAAACACGTTGTACCACAGAATACAGAACAAAGATCTGATCTATTGTTGAGTGACCTGCTCGATATCCAGCTTGCTCTTCTAATAAGATGCTGTTTTCTGCTGCCCATTTAGTCAGCCGTTTATTCAGGATGTAAGGAAAACATTTACATAAATTGCTAATCAGAGAGATGCCGCGGTAGTTATCTGGATCATCTTGGTTCCCTTTCTTATGTAATGGTACAATGACAGATTTCAGCTAGTCTTTAGGATAAGTTCCAGTGTTCAAAATATGGTTAAAGAGTTTTACTATAAGTGGTCTGAATACCTCTATGCAGTTTTTTAACATTTCATTTCAAATCCCATCAGCACCTGGTGCTTTTTTTTCCTTTTTAAATGCCGGATGGCTTCATCAACTTCACCCACACTGATAGGAAGATTTAAAGTTTCATCCGTTCTTATCTGGGAATCAAGCATATTTTAATTAACTGTACATTCAGTGGTGTTAGTCGTAAATATGTCCTTAAAATGCCTGTACCACTGATCTGGACTTATATCAGGCTGCGGCACGGGATGGCGTGACAATGCCCTCATTTCCGACCAAAATAAGTTTGGATTTGACAAACTGTTTAGAACTTTATTTAAACGATCTTGTCTACTTTGCTCTTTCTTAGATTTGGTGAGTGCCTTATATTAACTTCTGAGTTCAACATAAGCAGTTCGGTTGCTTTCAGAATTGCATTGTCTGAAAGTTCTCAAAGTCTTTCGGAGCTGCTTTCGTGCTTCTTTGCATTCAGCATCGAACCATTTTGGAGCAAAATATGCTCCTGGTCGAACAATAACTGTTTTTCTGAAAATTTCAGCCGCCTTTAGTAAACTGTTTTGAAAAAAGCTGTGAGTCTCGTCTACATCAAGCTCATCTGCATGTAAATAATAATTAACTTTTTCATATTTCTGTACAAGCTATATTTTCTATGAATTCATGACATCAATCTGGAATCCATATGATTTTCTCAAGGGATGTCATTTCAAGTTTTGGCTGGTATCTTATTCTGCCTGCCTCATCTTTCACTGTCATGAACATTTCCAGAGGAAAATGACTAGACTCACTTCTTTCTCCCACATTCACACTCGGAAACATGTTTAACAATGCATCACTTACAGAAAAATAATCAACAACACTACCCCCACTATGATTCAGAAATGTGAACTCCCCTCCCGTGCCATCCAGTAAACCATTTGTGACTGACAATTCCAGTGAGTGGCAGAGCTCAAGAAACTTCATGCCAAAGTCATTTGTTTTTGTGTCCTGTGAAAAACGGCCACACACAAAGACAATATTTTCATCATCATCATCATCATCATCATCATCATCATCATCATCAATTTCCAGTATAATCTGGCTTCTGTTTGCTGTACAAGCATTAAAGTCTCCACAGAGTATAATGTCACAACCCTTTTCTATGTCTAATGCATCCATCACAATGTTTTCAATAGCATCAAACGTATAGTTATTGTCAATATTAAAGTAATCATAGAAAGGACAGTCATATGGATTCACATATGCAACACATAGACATACATTCCTAGTAGTGTTCAATACAGATTTGTCAAGCATTAGCAGAACAACATTATCATAGTCATGGTGTATTTCTTTCACTTGGTTTGCATACTGTTTGTTTACAAGTATAGCTGTGCCACCAGAATGTCTACCTTTCTTTGAAATGTTCTTTGCTGGGGCAAGAAAACAACAAAAGTCTTTTAATAAAGTGATTGACAGCTCAATCTTTTCTGCAAAAGTTTCGGTAATACACACAAAATCAAAACTTGATAAATATGAAATAAAGTCAACATCATCTTTTTTGTTATTAAATCCTTCCACATTATAATTCACAAACCTTACTGCTCTTTGTGTGATGTAGTCACCTATGGGCTGGCCTGGGGAAAATGTGAGTTGTTAGGATTGTTTTCTTGTGATGTTGCTTCATGAAATTGACTGTTGTTGTCGTCGTCACTTTAATGTTCACTAACCGTGTCCTGTTGTTCGTTGTCAATAACGGTATCATCCATGTCCGAACTGTCTTGATCGTTCCGTGAATCCTTGTCGCTGTGGCCTGCTTCAGCTTCAGGAGTACTTGGTGGTCGAGGACGTTTGGCCGGCCTGTCCTTGGATTGCGGCGTGTTCTGGCTGTCAGGGCCTTTCTCCCCTCCGTGGCTGGACTTGCTGTTGCTGTGCTGGTCACGTGTCTCCAGGTCTGCAGGCTCCTTGTGGCGCTGTGGGCGGGGGCTGTACTGGAAACGTGTCAAGGCCTCCACCGTTGTCCTGGCAGGCTGGGTTTTGGTCTTTGCAGTGTCCCTGCCTCTGGCTGCTGATGGAGGCAGAGAGGACGATGGTACCGCCGTTGCTGAGGTCACTGATGATGATGGAGTCGTCCTCTTGGGTGGGGAGAATGCATCCTCTTCTGGCTTCTTCTTTCCTGCCTTCTGCCGTGAAGCAGCTGACGCTTTTTGTGAGGGAGCACCTCCTCTTAGCACCTGCTGTACGTTCGGTCATCATAGCCCCTGTGTTGCCTGTTGTCTCTGCGATCCCCGCTGCTCCTGCTCCTGGTGGTGGTATTCCTTCCACCCCTGTTTCCACAACGTTCCCCTGTGTTTTGATTTGTGTCAGGGTGTCGAAGTCGGTAGTCATAAGAAGTTGCAATATGTCTGTAACTCCTGCCATTTATGTTTCTGGCAT
>JASPKP010001919.1:0-20000 GCA_030674155.1 Stramonita haemastoma | reverse complement strand
GAGAGAGAGAGAGAGAGAGAGAGAGAGAGAGAGAGAGAGAGAGAGAGACAGACAGACAGACAGACAGACAGACAGACAGAGACAGACAGACAGACAGACAGACAGACAGACAGACAGACAGACAGACAGACAGAGATATATGTACATGTATCTAGCACGTCACACGAACATCTGGACTGGCCAAGACTGTCTTGCAGGGAACAATAAGGGGAGATAGACGAAGAGGCAAAGGAAACGATGGGAAGACAACATCAGAGAGTGGACAGGCCTTGGGTGGAGCGATCTGCTACGGAGGGCGGAGGACCGCGGGGAGTGCAGGAAGCTGGTTGCAAAATCTTCAATAGTGCCCCCACGGTCCGCGGGACAACATAACAGGCGAAGTGAAGGGTGGAGTTGATAACGAACACCAAAGCTTTGTCCTAGCCTACATGCGCACGTAACAAGGACGGTTTCTGTTTCTTTCGGTTTCCTCATCAACTCCGATGAATACAAGTTAGCCAGGCGATGATGAAGTGGATTTTAACGATCAGCGCTAAGAGGCAGTGTGTGTTACTCCCGCGTGTTTCCTTTTGGTGTGATCATTCATTGGACAGTGTGACAAATCACCTCCAGATTGATAACTTCCCCTCTTTTTTTCATTTTTTCATCCCTTGACCGTTTTCATCTGTATATCTGTTCTGTCTCTTTCTCTCTTTCGCTTGCTTGCTTCCGCGCTTGACTACTTGCTTTCACTGTATGTATGTATGTATGTGTGTGTGTGTGTGTGTGTGTGTGTGTGTGTGTGTGGTGTGTGTGTGTGTGTGTGTGTGTGTGTGTGTGTGTGTGCATGCGTGCGTGCCTGCCTGCCTGCCTACCTGCCCGTTTGTCTGTCTGTCCGTCTGTCTGTCTGTCTGTCTTTGTGAATTCAATCTTATAAAACTATACATGTTTTAAAGTTAAGCTCGTACAAAATAGATCATCATTATAAAAAACAGTGTTAAATAATTATCAAAGTAAAATGTCCGATGTTAAGACTTATCCTATATCAAAACATTCAAATGGATGACGGAAGCAGCCTAGATAAACCAACAGACCTCAGACAAACAGGGAGACAAAGAGAACAATAGACAGATGAGCAGATATACAGAGATAGATTAATAGATTGACTAAACGTAAAATCACCAGGCTTGCGCACAGACAGAGAGAGAGAGAGATGAGAGAAATAGAGAGGAGAGAGAGAGAGAGAGAGAGAGAGAGAAGAGGAGAGAGAGAGAGAGAGAGAAGAGAGAGAGAGAGAGACAGACAGACAGACAGACAGACAGACAGACAGACAGACAGACATGAATCACTTCTCTTCTCTACCTCTCTTTGTTTCTGCATTGTTCTTTTTCTTCCTGTCACCTCCTTTTTGTCTCAGTTCTGCCTTCTTTGTCGATTTTCCTGCCTTTTTTCAGAATGACTTCAAAGCTAACAATTATCTACCATACCGGAGTCGATTGCGCTGGGCCTGACTTGTCAGGCGCTTAACGGCAGCGCCACGCATTTTCACTCATATGACAGACAACACTAATGCTGTATGTGTATATAATTCACACACGTGCACACACACACACACATACACAAACACACACACACACATTCACACACACAAACACACACATATTCATACACATTATAAGTGACAAAACACAAACTTTTAGTCACACACAAGCATCTGCTTTTCTTCTTTTCTCCCTGTCTCCCTTCGTCTAATATCACTAATAGTGAAAAGACGTAAAATCTAAAGAACGAACGAACGAACTAATGCTGTCTGAGTGTCGAAGAAGATTAATAACCGTAACCTGCTACCTGGGATGGAGAAAAAGAATATAATCTGCCACATCAGAATTCTGTTACCTGGGGATGGAGAAAAAGAATATAATCTGCCACATCAGAATTCTGTTACCTGGGGATGGAGAAAAAGAATATAATCTGCCACATCAGAATTCTGTTACCTGCGGATGGAGAAAAAGAATATAATCTGCCACATCAGAATTCTGCTACCTGAGGATGGAGAAAAAGAATATAATCTGCCACATCAGAATTCTGCTACCTGGGATGGAGAAAAAGAATATAATCTGCCACATCGGAATTCTGCTACCTGAGGATGGAGAAAAAGAATATAATCTGCCACATCGGAATTCCCCAGAAGCCAGAGTATGGCTGCTTACACAGCGAGCTACTTTTAAAGCAGCCAAACACGAAACCTTTTCATCTAGAGTGTATATGTACACACACGTCCTTGCATGTAGTTTTCAGATATGATGAGTGAGACAGTTCATTATTTATTTTATTTTATTTATTCATTTATTCTTTGATATCGAGGATAATGGAATACGCACTCATGTGCTTTTTTTCAACCAGTCCCCGTGTGTATGCAAGTGTGTAAATATCTGTTCCCACCGGCACACACTGGCCTACTCTAACGAAAAGCAGAACAGGATTTAACGTATGCGCAAGATGTTCTGATGATCATTCTGAGTGGCACCTAGACGTATCTGTTAAGGAAGGAAGATTAATCAAAAGATAAGACAAACGAAGAGAGGTGGTAGGGAACTCCAATGAATGAATTGTGCTGGAGTTAGAGCAATTCGTCATCACCATCATCTACTTCATATCCAAATCAGGCTGGATACGTTGCAGACCTTTTGCCTTACTGTGCCAGAAGTCCATTTCTGTTAGTTCCTGGGTTTTTCCTCCCAAAACGGTGAACAGCATAGTTGACAACTGGCGAGGATGAAGTAGATTCAGATGATGTGTGTTAAGGGGAAGACCGTGTTCCTTTCCATGCATGTTCATCTTGTGTCGTCTATAGTTTTATTGGGTAGTATGGCAAATCCCATCATGATCGATGGCTTTGTTTTCTTCTTCTGCCTCATGTCTTTCTCGCTCTTTGTCAGTCTCTCTCTGTCTCTCTCTCTCATCTCTCTCTCTCTCTCTCACATGCCCCCCACCCCCCCCTCTGTGTGTGTGTGCGTGAGTGAGTGAGTGAGTGAGTGAGTGAGTGAGTGAGTGAGTGAGTGAGTGAGTGCGTGCGTGAGTGAGTGCGTGAGTGAGTAAGTGAGTTTATTTATTTTTTTTATTTTATTCTTTTTATATCGAGGATAACAGAATAAGCAATCATGTGCTTTTTTTCATCCGGCCCCCGTGTGTATGCAGTTTTGTAAATATTGTCATCTGTTCCCACCGGCACACGATGGCCTACTCTTACGAAAAGCGGAACAGGATTTAACGTGTGCGCAAGATGTTCTGCGTGCGTTCGCACACGGGGCCTCGGTTTAAAGTCTCATCCGAAGGACTGAGTGAGTGAGTGAGTGTGTGTGTGGGGGGGGGGGGGGGTGCGTGTGTGTGTTTGTGTGCCAACATTCCTGTTATCGTGTGTGCGAGCCCATCTCTACGTGTGTGTGCTTGTGGTCTGAGTTGCTTTATGCAATGATGTCTGTTTGCTTTCATAAATCTGCACGCTTGTATTCGAGGGCGATA
This sequence comes from Stramonita haemastoma, assembly GCA_030674155.1. NCBI lineage: Eukaryota > Metazoa > Mollusca > Gastropoda > Neogastropoda > Muricidae > Stramonita > Stramonita haemastoma. The sequence continues at coordinate 16,499 of JASPKP010001919.1, read as the reverse complement.
TATAGACACTATGAAATGAAGTTATAAAATTTGACGTAAAACGTCAAAGATATGTCAATAAAAACGGGGTAGGTAGGTCTTCCCATGACCTATATTGTCGTTGGGGAGCGAGGCGTCAGATACCTCACCTTCTCCAAGTACCAGCAAGTTGAGGGCGGCACCCATCTCCTCTCCCTCGCTGCTTTACATCCTATGTCCCTAAATAAGGCAGGTTCCCGTTTACAGCTGAGTGAACTGGGGGACTTTACGGAAGCCAAAGAACACAAACGGTCACCCAACCACTTGGTAAACACTCTCAGTGCTGCTTAGCCTTAGCTAGGAGAAAGAGAGTACTCTGACCACTGTGTTATCCCGTCCACATCAACATTTTTAGAAGACCACAACAAAAAGAAAGGTTCATAAACACGAAAATACTGACCTAAAAGAAAACAACAATATAAAACGCAAAAGAAACACTCATTACTCAATTATTCAATCAGTGAATAAACTCATTAAATTGTTTGCTAAAAGAATGTATACTGAAAGACCAAATTTATAAATATTAATGTTAAATTTTCTTCAAATACACATAAACACACACACAAACACAGACACACACACACACACACATATATATATATATATATATATATATATATATATATATATATATATATATATATATATATATATATATATATATATATATAATATGAGAGAGGGAGATACAGAGAGACAGTGACAGTGAGAGAGTGCTGACGATGAATGGCTCTCTTTCACACATTCTGTGTTTGATCACTTGTCCCCGTATTGCACCGCGTCCCCTTTTCCTGGAACTTCTCTCCGTCTGATCACTTCTTCTCATGTTCTCTTCCTCCCCCCCCCCCCCACTGCTTCCACAGCCCCCTCATCCCCCTCCCTTCTACCACACAATCTCTACCAGTCCCTCACCTCCTTCTCTTTCACATCCTAAGAATAGACCCTCAGCTGGGTTCAATGGGTGCCACACACTCATTTATCCAGTTTACTGAGTCAGGAGGTTTCCTGTAGGATTTTGGCCAGCTTCCTGTGAAGGTTTTTTTCTGCTTTCTGTCCCCCTACTTTCAGTACCTTTTTTTTTTTGCTGCCTCACCTTCTGTGATGTTCCTGTCCTATTGTTCTTGTGCTGCTGTTGCCATTCCACTCATTCCAATATCTCCATCCCAGTTAGTTTAAACAAAATCTTACAGGTTCAGAACCTGTTCATCAAGTGAATACAAAAAGCAAAGTAACTCCATCCCAGTTGATAATTCAGCTGGTCATGTTGCATCTTCAGGCTTAAAGCCTACTCTTTCCATAGCCACATTTTTAAACACTATCCCTACATTAAAGGAGAGAACCCTCCTTTCGCACTACAGGTGCACTGTGCATATTTATTTATATGCTTCTGTAACCCAGTAGTGGGTGATATGGACGGAAGGGTTAGTAGATGGGTGGTTAACCTATAGTGGGTAACTCATAGACTTAAGGTTAACGATGTTGTCTTTTGAAGTGTCATATTCTTTCAGAACGACTGGAGCTTTTGTGTTAGTCCAAGGCCAGAGGTTCCATGGTGAATTTATTCATTATTAGATTATCAACACACACCGTGTTCTAATGTGCAGGTAAAAAAGCAAAGGTGTTCCAATAACCTATGCAGTTGTTGGGGATCAGGAGCACGGTGTGAAAGACCTCAGCCTCTCCAGGAGTCAGTATTTTGAGGGCGGCGCCCATCTCCTCTCCCTCGCTGCTTTACCTTCCCTGATCCTAAAGAGGGCAGGCACCTACCGATTTACAGCTGGGTAAACTAGGAAGCTTGCGCTAAAGCTAAGGTGCACAAACAGTTCTCTATACACAAGCCTCCATTCTTAACACTGCTTAACCTTAGCTTGGGGAGAAAGCAAGTGCACTGACCACTGAGCTATCCCATCCCCAAGTGTACAGGAGACGGTGTTCCTTCTGTTGGGTTGCTGGCAACAGCTTTGTGTAGCGATTCAGCTTCTGAAGTAAGCTAGTATGAGCAGGATATCGATACTTTCAAATCAAGGCTTTTGCAATGAATCGGAATATACATCTCAAAGTGTTCCTTCAGTTTTTCTCTTTTTTTGAAAGTTTACTTAAACATCATCATTATCGTTGTCATTATCATCATCTGTATTTATTGATCTTAATTTTACCGTAACTGTAAAAGCTACCTACAAAACATCTACAGAAATGTACACCACACATACGCATACGTGACTTTCTTTGCGTCTCTGTGTCTCGTTTAAGTTCCCCCACACACATACTCATACACAAACACACACAAGCATGCACGCACATACGCACGTGCGCGCGCACACACACACACATACACACAAAAGCACGCACGCACGCGACAAAACTAACACTAACGCAGAACCTCATATCAATCTCTTTCCCCCTTTCTCACCATGTTCCAATCCAGCTTCGATCATAATTCCCTTCACCTCACTCCCCCCCCCTCCTTGATCACTTCTTTCATCACCTACTCTGACCCCCCCCCCCCCCCTTGTTCACCTCTCATCACCTCCTTCCCCTTCATACCCCACCCCTAAGAGCAGATAATCAGCTGGGCTGAATGGGTGCCGTACACTCATCTATCCAGTTTACTGTGTGAGGGGGCTTCCTGCTAGCATTTGGCTAGCTTCTGTGAAGAGCTTTCTCTGCTGTCTGTTCTGGTCTCTGTGCATGCATCCCTTTGTCTGCACGTCCACCCACCCTCTTTCTGCCTTCACACATATTGCCAACAGTCTCAAAGGATGATGCAGCCATACTAAATACTGAAGAGCTCAAAGTGGCCAGGATTTTTATGCCTGTGCACAGTTGCAAGGCAATTATTACGGGTGTGAAAAATAGCTAGAGAAGATTTTTAGAGTATTTTGATGTTAGACAATCTGTCTTGAAGCGTAGAGACAGGAAAGCAAATGTCTGTATTGGGTTTTCTGCCTCAGTTTGACAATATCACCATTTAAAACAGGATTTGAGAGAGAAACATTAAAAGTGTGGATTCAAAGATTAAAAAACAAACAACCCCCCCCCACACACACCCTTTACTGAGAGGAAAAATCATTCCTATACTTTTTCTTTTACCTCACTTTTTTAAATCAAAACGTAAACAATCTGCTTTTAGCTTGACCTTTAGCGTCCAGTTTCATCAAATATGATGGTGTACTGTTATTGATTTTTCGATATAATCTTATAATAACGCAACAGTAGTTTTGATGCTTATGTCGTCATAGGAAAAAGGCTAAGAGGTCGTTGCTTTTGGTTTTCCTTTCGGTCAGTTCAAAGCATGATTAAAAGTTGTTTTTTTTCAAATAACTCTTGATATTGCTGATCAAATTACTGAAAGATTTCTTTTCTTTGAAACTTTTCTCTATAGTAAAAACAATATCTCCGAAATTTCAGGAAGGGAAGGGGGCTGAAGTTCCTTTCTCTAAGCTGCTATATAACTCTAAAACTTTGGACTGATTCTTGTCTTTTCTTTTAAAATGGAATCAGACTGCAGATATATGTATCAAGTTGACTTTTCTTCAAGATTTTACAATGTTTGACATCTTTTTATGGTTACGGTTAATTGGGTTGGGACGTTTCTTGTCTGTTTCCATCTATTCAGACATCGGGAACGAGTTTGGCCTGCAAATATTTTCACCGCTCTTCTGACAAAGATCTCTCTCAATCACGCAGGTGTAGTGAAGAATTACGTCTCTACAACGACCAACAAAACAGTGCAGCGACGTTTAAGAGACAGACAGAAAAAAGTCTAGAAAAGTTGCACTGCATACCACCGAGAATGACGATCTGTTACTCTGTGAGTCAGATGACGTGGTGTTGGAGTTTTCATGCAAGTCACATACATATGATTAAAATGACTGTGTATTCTGGTATGTCAAACAAGAAAGAAAGAACATGCTGACAGAAGAAGTTACGAAACTGGACAAACAATCTTCGGAGGGGAAAACGTGCTGGCAGAACTGCATGCCCCGACACACAGGCACGTGCTCTGCGGAAACTCCAGGTGCTCCGTGACCTCATGTGTTTCTACCTGGGGTGATGACAGCCTTGTACCGAGGACCGGTGTGCTGCTTGATGTGTAGGCCTACATATGAAAAGACAGTCACTGACAACTATTGTCAATTCCATATACAAAAAGAGAAAAACTGCTTGTTATGGTTTCCATGCCAAACATTTCGCGTTGTGTTTGATTCGATCTTTCGCGATGCATGCTTGATGAGCGTGTACAGCTTTAAAGCAATAAAATGTGTTCAGTGTTCAGTCTTCTCTCTCTGTGTGGTTAAAGCGACATCCTTGTTTTGTAGTGTAGGAATGCTAATGCAATGGTTAATATTTTAATACGCATCATTAAGGTTTTTTTTCTTTTCTTACTAATGGCAGACGTATCACATTTCCCTCGTATATAGGTCAGTAGATAAGATATTGCGCTGAATGAATAAAAAAAAAAAAAAAATCTCCAAAAGTCAAACGCCCTAGCACACGTAACCTAGTAGTTTTAATAGCTGGAGAACTGATCAATTCGTGTAAGGCTGTATCATTGTAATAAGTAAATATCAACCTCTAAAAGAGAGACAGAGACAGACAGACAGACACAAACACACGCACACACACATAAAGTGAGAAAGAGACAGACAGAGAAAGAGAGAGGCAGAGACAGAGAAAGAAAGGGAGACAGACAGAGACACACACACAAACAGATAGAAAGAGAAAGAAAGAAAGAGAGAGAGACAGACAAGAGAACAGACAGACAGACAGACAGACAGACAGACAGAGACAGACAGACAGACAGACAGACAAAAACCATGGGGAACAAATTCTGTCCCATCGTCCTTCCCACAATTTCACCGCGATTCCGAAACCTTGCAGACTGGGTTGGTCACAATGAGACCAATCCCACACCCTTTCCCCTCTCTAGTCTCGTTCAGTACAAACCCTCTTCTCCTCCCTTCCCCCTGCTACTCTCCCCCCCATTCCTGTTCCTCCTACCCTGATCACTGTTCTCCATCCATTCACAGTATCCCTCCTTCCCTCCCTCACCATCACTCCTATCCTCCCCCTCTTTACTCATCTTGAAGACAGACTATGCTGAAGTGGTGCTGTTCTCTACTTTATCCACTTTACGCAGTTTTTAGAGGGTTTCTCTTTTCACGATTAAACTGTTGGCTTCTTTACAGATTTAGGGTTTCTGTGACAATCTTCTTCCTTTATTCCGTTCATATTTTTGTGCACTTCTGCTGTCATTTCTTCCATGTTTTTACCCTCGTCACTCTTAGAAATTGATGGTGCAACCGGACTCTATAGGACATTTCCCCCCCCCAAGAGATCGTGATTTTTATGGTCGTGCATGCAGAACGCACGCAGAACATCTTGCGCACACGTTAAATCCTGTTCCGCTTTTCGTATGAGTAGGCCATCGTGTGTCGGTGGGAACAGATGACATTTACAAAACTGCATACACACGGACATTGGATGTAAAAAAGCACAAGAGTGCTTATCCTATTATCCTCGATATAAAAGAATAAATAAATAATTTTTTTGAAAACTAAAGAAAGAATAGCAGAGTGGTAAGCGGGTTGCGCTCGTGATTTGACGACCCAGGATTGAGCCACCACTGATGTACCCGTTTGAAGGAAATTTTTGCCCTGGAGTTGATATCAGAACGGACGCCACTCCCCCGAAAGTCCTTTGAATGGCACTAAAACCCCAGGTCCCATGTGCGGACGCACCCAGAAAATCTTGCATACCCGTAAAAACCAGTCCCGTTTTTAGGAAGAGTAAGCTATTGCGTGCCCGTAAGAAAGGACGACAAAGTCTGGAAAGCGAAAAGTTTAGGTTCGAAGTGTGTGGTCGTTTAATCCCCGTTTGGCCCCAAACCTTTCCCCCCATCCATTAGACCATGAGTGGTGGTCCGGGTGCTTTAGTCTTTTGTATGAGATAACAAACCGAAGTCCCAGCCGTTACACATATTTAGCGCACGTAAAAGAACCTACGGCAACAAGAGAGTTGCCCCTGGCAAAATTCTGTAGAAAAAGCTACTCTGATAGAAAAACAAATACAGCTGCAGACTGGAAGAGAATAAAATAAGGCTGGTGCTGCTCTTGTGGCGACGCGCTCTCCCTGGGGAGAGCACCCCAAATTTCACGTAGAGAAATCAGCCGTGACCACACTATACTATACTATACTATACTATACTATACTATACTATACTATACTATACTATACTATACTATACTATACTTACTATACTATACTATTGCTGTGCTGTGCTGTGCCGTGCTGTGCTGTGCTGTGCTGTGCTACACTATGCTATGCTATGCTATGCTATGCTATGCTATGCTATGCTATGCTATGCTATACTTCTTCTTCTTCTCTCGTTCGCTTTACACTGTCAGATGTGTCTGTGAAAAATAATGGCAAGTCCTTTCCAACTCCTCTCGTGGGCCGTACAACTTGATCTGTAGGGTTATCTCCGTCGGCCACACTTTCTTCCTCAGGTCGCTGAATAGCGTACACCTTTGAAGGATGTGCTCGCCTGGGCCATAGATGTGATGATTGTCTTCTTTTCATGGAAGGTAAGGCTACTTTCACATTGTTCTTTCTGTGCCCCCTGTTTTGCAAGTTCATCAGCTTGTTCATTGCCAGGTATGCAACAGTGGGCAGGAATCCATTGCAGCGTTACACGTTTGTTTCGTGTAAGAGGCTGCAGTTCCTGTTGGAGTTCTGTTTCTTTGTCTGCGCACAGAGCTTGTAAGACTGACAGGGTATCAGTGAAAAAAACTATTTGCTGACATTCATCTTTGGAGTGTCTGACCATGGTGGCAGCTTGTTTCAGGGTTCGAGTTTCTGCACGGTAGTTGGTACAGTGTGTTCCTGTTGGGATGTTTGCTGTTTCTACTTCTCCAGATGGGTACTTGATCAGTACTCATGCTCCTCCATTGAAAATAGCATCGGTAGCTGATCCATCTGTGCAGACAGGCGACCATCCTCAACCAGGCGGGTCACCGGGTGGCGGATAGGGGGACGGCCCTTAGAAATGGCGGTTAGCTGCGAAAGCAGCCCCGGACCAACTGGCGATGTTCCTACCAGGACGGGGCGGGACAACAGGTGGGCTCTGTTGTCTCCATGAAATATCCCATATGACCTATGACGGGAACATCACGCGATCAAGAGCCGCGTTAAAAGCTCTGCCCCCTGGGCTCCCAGGGTAACAGGAGATAAGGGTGGGGTAACCCTGACAGAAACCTAGAGGGCTGAAGTCAGGTATCGGGCCATAGGCGCCCTCTAACAAATCACCGATACCATGCAAAAAACCGCATGAAGACACTGTCAGATATGCTATACTATTCTATACTATACTATGCTATACTATACTATACTATACTATACTATACTATACTATACTATACTATACTATACTATACTATACTATACTATACTATAAGGCTCTTTTCTTTGAGTCTATGTCCACGATTCTTTCACCGGTAGCAAGACTGACCTTTCCAACCCAACCTCTCTATCCTGCACGTAACCAATATTTCAAGACAGTGCCAGTGTTGGCCGTGGAGTAGCCGCCAGCTCATAAATTAACTACTTCATACGGCTGCAGCGCAATATTCTGTTGCCGTGCTGAGTGTCAGAAGAATACAGGACGCACGGAGAAAAGGATGAACAACAAAAAAAAGACGAGACATCAAGTCGGAAAATGTGTCCTTTAGAAGAAGCCACACATATCCTACCATGAAACCTTTTAAAAAAGAGCACGAGTACGCCACAATTCAAGACTTGAGACAGATCAGAGCAGGAAGCCTTTTAAATAATCTAAACTGAGAAAAGGAGTGCACCACTGCCACTGAACCCACCTTCAAGATCCACTCTCTACGTCAACACGTGAAAAAAGGAGCATTATTATTGTAGGATACCGGGAAAAGAGCAGGACTTGGGATGAGGGGGAATTGTCAGCAAAGAAGTAGAGAGGGAAGGGAAAAAGAGAGAGAAGAGAGAGAGAGAGAGAGAGAGAGAGAGAGAGAGAGAGAGAGAGAGAGAGAGAGAGAGAGAGAGAGAGAGAGAGAGGAGAGAGAGAGAGAGAAGGCAAGGCAAGGCAAGGCAAGGCAAGGCAAGGCAAGGCAAGGCAAAATTCTTTTATTCGAGCATAACAGATAAGCACTCATGTGCTTTTTTACATCCAGTCCCCGCCCTTTTCAGGGATAACATCAAGATAAAAAGATAGCCTCAACTAAACAAGAACAATTATAATGATCCAATTACCAAGAGCAAAAGACCTTACCAAGTATTAAACAACAGGTAAGAAATAGACAGATACAATATTAAGGTAATGTCATAAAAAAGGCACTCATTCAGAAACGAAAAAAAAAGAGAGAGAGAGAGAGAGAGAGAGAGAGAGAGAGAGAGAGAGAGAGAGAGAGAGAGAAGAGAGAGGAAGACAGACAGACAGAGACAGACAGACAGAGACAGAGAGACAGAGACAGACAGACAGACAGACAGAGACAGACAGACAGACACAGACAGACAAAAGACAGAGAGACAGACACAGACATAGAGACAGAGAAGGCAAATGTAGGCCAAGGTGACATAGTACCAGCATTGAACGAGAAGGGCAAACTGTAGGCTCTTGTTTGAACTGTGATCAGTTGGTGACAGCATGCTGGTTTTGGAAGGTCTGCTTAGTCCTGTGAATGAATTTTGGGAAACTGGATAGTGATGTCGTTTGGACAGCTTGCCACTGTGTCTGGGTCTCTGCCTGCCTGTCTTTACAAACCTTCGTTTCAAGGCTTTCTCTACCTTACTTTCTTTTTGACTACTGCAACTTTAAAAAGCATGCGTTGGGAATAAAGTACTTTGCACCTGTGCGAGTGTGTGTGTGTGTGTGTGTGTGTGTGTGTGTGTGTGTGTGTGTGTGTGTGTGTGTGTGTGTGTGTGTGTGTGTTATACATATATATAAATATATTTATTTGTGTGTGTGTTTATGTGTATATAACCACATGCACACACACACATTTACGAGTCAAAAACGCTCTTGAGAATTTCACTTGCATATGAAATGTATTGTTTTGTTCTTGATTGCTTTGAATTGTACTTCAGGTACACTATTTTCAGTAATAGTAGGGCTCTCCGAGTGAGTACTTCTTTTCCTCTCGTCTGTTTTTTTTTTTAATCCATGATTAAAGCTGCCGCATTCCGATTTCGAGAATGTCTGCTTGTATGCAAATTTGTTTCCCAGTGAGAAAGGATTTTTATATAAATGTGTTCGTTGTCATTTTTGGGGGGTGAAAAATTGGCTGATATATGTCGCGCACATTGACTTCAGTTCATCGTCTCATCCAAAGAAATAGCACCCAGACCATCACCTAAGCTGGAATGTTGCGGTAGGAGCGGGGCGGGGGGGGGGGGGGGGGGGGAGTCGGGTTTTAACTTGAATCATACCCGCCACTGTTTGCAGAAAAGAGCACAATATAAATGGCACGTCCTTTTTGTCCGGTGACAGTGCTGATACTCTCAGTCCAGCAGGACTTGTCACTGTCACTTCTGTGCAAACAGTAATGATATTTTGCAGAAATACGCAGCTCTACAGAACGGTACTCGAAGCTTTTTATGCCTGACACATCATAGATTTACACACAAACGTGCGTGTGCAAACACACAAACAGACAGACAGACAGACAGACAGACAGATAGATAGATAGATAGATAGATAGATAGATAGATAGATAGATAGATAGATAGATAGATAGATAGATAGATAGATAGATAGTATTATGTGTGCATGCAAGCACACACACATTTGTACACACACACACATTCGTACACACACACACACACATACACACACACACACACACACACACACACACACACACACACACACACACACACACACACACACACTTACTGTTTGTTTGTTTTTTCTGCTGCGTTATCTGCAGTTGCAAGTGGTTTTCCAGTCGACAGGAGGGATGACATGCCAACGGAGATGGTCAAGAGATTCAGAGGGATAGAGTTTTCTCACATTGCCCTCTGGATCCTTTGAATGCCGTTCTGAAAGATAAGAATAAAGGGTGTTACTATAACTGATAGAAACAGTTGATAAAACGACAGCACCAGCAGCAGGATGAGGGAGAAGAGAAGCAACAGCAAGTACAATACTGCTGCTGCTGCTGCTGCTGCTACTGCTACTACTACTACCCCTGCTGCTGCTGCTGCTGCTGCTGCTACTGCTGCTACTGCTACTAGTAGTATTACTGCTACTGGTACTACTACTACGACGACGACGACGTCTACTGCTGCTGCTGCTGTTGCTGCTGCTGCTGCTGCTGCTGCTCCTCCTCCTCCTCCTCCTCCTACTACTAGGATAGCCTAGTGGTCAAAACATTGCGCTCACAATTTGACGACCCAAGTTCGATTACAGTTCGATGGGATTTTCCCCCTGGAGTTAACATCAGTGCTGACTCCACTCTCCTCAAAAGCCCTCCAGATGAGACTATAAACCGAGGCCCCGTGTGCGAACGCACGCGGAACATCGTGCACACATGTTAAATCCTGCTCTTCTTTTCGTAAGAGTAGGCCATCGTGTGCCGGTGGGAACAGATGACAATATTTACAAAACTGCATACACACGGGACTGGATGTAAAAAAGTGTGATGGGGCGGTAATTAGATTATCTCCCATGTGAACGGAGCGCGCAATCGCAGCGTCGTGTTTCTGTTTAGAGACACACCTGTGAATTGTCGATGCTCTGATTCCTTGGGTAGTGGTCGAAAACTCTTCGTTGCATACACTTAGCCTTCATGGTGAAATGGTATTTATGCAACTTCTTTACAGAGGTCACATTCTAAACTGTCTGACTGTGCCGTGCTCCCGAGGTTTGTGCAGAGATGGGACATCACACATGTCCACTCTGTTACAAAAAGCACATGAGTGTTATTCCATTATCCTCGATATGAAAGAGTAAATAAATAAGATAGATAAAAAATAAATTACTTGTGACACTTAGGATAATAACAATAATAATAGTAGTAATAGTAATAAGGAGAATGAGAATAATAAAAATGACCATAATAATAATTACAACAAACAATTATGATAGCAAACCACTACTGCCATGCTTCTCTTCCTCTTTTGGGGTTTATTTTCTCCCTACAAAGTGTAACTTTGAAATCTAAACAAAGAAGAAGACAGAGAAGTTCTGACTAACATCTTTTGTAAGAATACAACTTAGCATTAATGATCGATGAATCATGCACAACTTCAAAGCTCAACAGTTATGAAAATGACGAATGTATACTATGAGTGGGCATAGTCACCTTTAAACAGTTCTTTCAACCATTGGAAGAGACTTTTTTCATTGTGATAAACAAACCATAGAAATTGAGAGACTAAATCCAGGCAGCAAACATACCTGGTTTAAAAGCTCATTTTTTTGCCAATTAAAAAATAACTCTGAAAAACGGTCGTTCTGGCGACCGACTGTTAAACTGTTGTGATTTGGAAGACATCAAGGTACGGTTAAAAGGTGGTGGCATTAAAGGTGTTCCTATAACCGCATGGGTCGTAGGGAGCGAGATGTTAGAAACTTCAGCTTCTCTAGGGGCCAGCATATTGAGGTGGTGCCCATCTCCTCTCCCTCGCTGCTTTAGCTTCTCTGACACTAAGGAGGACGACAGGTGCCCTGCCATTTACGGCTGGGTGAACTGGGGGACTGTGCAATGCATAGCAAGGCTAGTTATCTAAAATCACTGACCTGAAAAAAATGGAGCTATTCCCGTACAGCTAATAAAAATCCACCACACAAATGCAGGTGTATTTTTCGACACACAAACATGCAAAAGGTTGCAATTCTCTATTGATCTAACAAACATGACCCTAGTCTAAAAGCGACACTGATGATGGTGATGAAAGAGTCAGGTTTCTGACACAACCATTAATTTGCAACCACCATCCTGTTTATCCCTTTTTCTTCTTTTCTTCATAATCTCTCTCTCTCTCTCTCTCTCTCTCTCTCTCTCTCTCCTCTCTCTCTCTCTCTCTCTCTCTCTCTCTCTCTCTCTCTCTCAGTCCACAAATCATATCCCCCCCTCTCTTCTCCACAATTTTAATTTCTCTCTCTCTCAGTCCACAAATACTTTCTCTGTCTGTCTGTCTGTCTGTCCGTCTCTCTGTCCGTCTCTCTGTCTGTATCTCTCTCTCTCTCTCTCTCTCTCTCTCTCTCTCTCTCTCTCTCTCTCCTCCTCTCTCTCTCTCTCTCTCTCTCCTCTCTCTCTCACAAATCATGTTCCCTCTTCCGCGCCAACTGGCGGGTGAAGGTAGGGAAAGACTGGGAACAGAGCACAAGCGTCCCATGCCCCATTGGGCATGCCCGTGGCTTGCAGCAGCAATGGATTTATTGACACTTAAGGGACGGCGAGAACACACGCCTGATGACACGTGAAGCAAGGTCGTCATAGTGCTCTTGTGTGTTTGGGTAAGAAAATAAATCACTCAGGTCAAGGAACGTTTCGGTGAGGCTCTATACAAGACATGGAGAGGAGTTGTATTTGGTTTCGGGAAAAACTGGGACCACATGGGTCAAGTGTCTTCCGTTCTACGGAGCCAGATTTGAACGTGTTGGTCAAATAACATGACCCTTACTAATGATGCCTTGGAAGGGGGGGGGGCAGCCTGGTGGTTAGAGTGATGCACATTTCGCTCGTGATCTGCTTAACCTGGTTCAAATCTCGTTCAAGAGGATTTTTCCTCAGGAATTAACATCGGTCCCGATTTACTCCCCCCAAAAGTCCTTCGGATGAGACTATAAACCGAGGTCCCGCCCGCAGAACATCTTGCACACATGTTAAAAACCCGTTCAGCTTTTCAGAAAAGAAGGCCGTTGTGTGCCGGTAGGAATGGATGAGAAAATTGGCAAAACTGCATACACTCGGGGACTAGATGTAAACAGCACATGAGAGCTTATTCCATTATCTTCAAAATAAAAGATAAAATAATTGAGTAAATAGACAGTCAAGATAAATATGAAAAAAAGAGTGCCGTAAACAACCCTGTTAACAAATCTCAATTCCATATCCACCTGCATGATTTGGTTTAGTTTACATATTTTCCCATACCCATGCCATACATTTCATATGCACTGACTGACATCTGCTCGATATTTATTCAGCTTTTGCTTTACAGACTACCTAAGAATGTGCTCTGGTGAAGCCTAGGGTGCCTGGTGGGTGTTTTTGTCTGTAGTCTACTGGCACTGACATTTATAGGATTCTTTGCATGCATAGCTGATCTTCTGGATGCCTACAGAGGTCCTACCATAGATGAGTTTAAGGCATTTAAAATTTAAATGTAATTTTCTTTCTTTCCTCAGCTAGGACTCCATGGTTTACCAATGATGGTATCTGTGCGTATGATACCGTTTTTTTTTTTATCTGGCTTTGGAGATGATGTCTAAACAAAATCCAAGATTTAATTCGCCTTTAACCTCTCCTGGGGTAATGAGGATTTCAGTAAATAAAAGTCAACTATAAATAATTTGCTTTAACAAAAACGTTTACAACGCTGCATGTCATAAAAATTAAAATGTAGTCAACCTTTTCAACATTGTCATGCAACTTAGTTTACTCTTGATAATAAATTTGCTGTTTTAATAGCGTTTTTTTTCGTGAAGAGAGAACAAATTACAAACCTTTTGAATTTTACTGGCCCATCATGTGTTCAACATTTGTTTTACTTTTTCTTTCTTTCCAGCCTATTTTACTTTGAAAAAATAAATTGCAAAGGAAAACGAAACATCGAACCATGAATTTAACACAAAATGGTAAAAAAAATAAAAAATTAAAAAAAGCAGACGATACGACTGAAGCTACTGCCGGTCAATAAACTCCAACACCATATAAATCATTTCAAGATGACGTATCACTGTGCTGAAGCCCTCTCCTGTCAGCTCAAAGGGATTTCAAAGACACAGCCTCTGGAAACGTCCCCGTCTCTTTTCAAAAGCTTAGCGAAACTCGGCAATTCTTCATCCCAAATGAGTTATCAGTTTCTCCTTTACGATAAGATGGAGATGAAAAGTTCAGCTTAGGGATTGCCATCATTCTGAAATGTTAATAGGAAAAGAGAAAATGTCAAGCAGTGTCTTGTCCCCATCTCAATCTCCGCCCATCAATTCTATCAGTTCGTTTGAGCTGGCCTAATTCTCGGGGTCAATGATCAGGTGTTTCTGAACACAGCTTCTATACATACATGTTTCGCTGGTCTTCAGTCTCAAATAAGAGCCATTATTTAAGAGGCTTGGTCACAAAGTCGTAACATAAGATTACTGCTGTCGCAATAAAGAGTCTTCATTAGTTCCACCTAAATATTCATGAAGATGATATGCTCACTATTAAGTTTTTTCAACTTTATAAAAAAGATATGACTATATGAAAAACAGTCCGTATATGCTATACCATATTATGGCATATAAGTTCACACACCACATGTTTTTAACCTAATGTGTAGCACACCCCAGTGCACTGGTAAAGCCTCTTAAGCACATCAAGTATTTTAGTGTTCCAATTGCTAACAAGAACTTACAACACGATCTCACATAAGAATATCTGATCTGCATTCTGCATATGCAAAGAAGCAATGCGTGCGTCATTTATCGTTATGAATATCCATTGTCATTATGATCATTATTATCATTATTATAAACTATTAAATCTGCGAAAGAGTTAAAGGACAAAAGAAAGAAAGAAAAAGAAAGAAAGAAAGACAAAACTAAAAGAAAAAAAGGTATAGTATGAACAAAAAAGATTACAGACAGTAAAAATAAAGTGAAGATGTCGCACACTGCTGATGATGTAATATGCAACACAAGTACAAACACCGTACAACTGACGAAAAAAAAACCAAACCATTTCTGCAGACGAATTGATCTAGAATATCACAAAATACTTTTTTTTTTTTTTGGAGGGGGGGGGGGGGGGGGGGGGCAGGTTTACTCACAACTAACAAACTTTACCAAGATTCGATCCCACAACCTGTAAGGGCCATAAGGTCTAGATATCTATCACCTCATGCATTCGGCCACAGCGGCTGACAAAACAACAAGATGGCAGTGTTTCCAGCCTCTAATTTTTCTGTCTACTGCTTGTTCCAGAAATGGAGTTATAGGGACGGTTGGAAGTTCGGGATTAAAGGTGGGGGCTGACATGAGGTCATGATGAAATAACATACTGCCTGCATGCTGGTGTTGAGGCTGACCATTAAACATGAGAACAACAGCGTTTTCTTTGTGCCGCGCTTGATGGCTTTATCTCGTTTCTGGATTATCATTACTGCTGCTGCTGCTGTACAAAGCCTTTTTCTCTGTCTTTCTCAGAACAGTTTGCTTCTAAGCGTTTACTCTCTCTCTCTGTGCGCGTATGTGTGTGTGTGCCGCGCGGCGAGCGAGAGAGAGAGAGAGAGAGAGAGAGAGAGAGAGAGAGAGAGAGAGAGAGAGAGAGAGAGAGAGAGAGAGAGAGAGAGAGAGAGAGAGAGAGAGAGAGAGAGAGAGACTGTGACTGTGACTGTGACTGTAAACATACACGCATATACGAGTAAGTGGTGAACACGCGAGCACACGTGCATGCATGTGTGAGCATTTGCGCAAGCGTTCGTGCGTGTGTGTGTGCATGCACATACAAGCTCATGTGTGTTTACACACGTGTGTTTGTGAGCGTGTGAGCGTGCGCATACGTGCACACTTGCGCCTGTAGGTATGTACGCATCTGCCTGCATCAATTTTCTGTTCGGATGAACAACACTTAGAAGAGAAGAGTAAAAAGCTAAAAGCTGATGTGTAAAACTATCTAAAAAGCTGGAATGATATTACATGATTCAACAGACTAAAATATGGAGAGAGAGGGGAGAGAGAGAGAGGAGAGAGAGAGAGAGAGAGAGAGAGAGAGAGAGAGAGAGAGAGAGAGAGAGAGAGGAGAGAGAGAGAGGAGAGAGAGAGGCCAATGCATTGATGACAAAAAGAAGTACTGAGGAAAGAAACAGTAGTCTGTTTTATGATTAAAAGACCAGCCAGTGAAAGTTCATAGTGACTGGAATAACTCTGCCATTACTCTGTCAGTATTGCATTGTACTGTATTATATTGTAGTGTATTGTTTTGCAGTGCAGTGCGGTGCGGTGCGGTGCGGTGCGGTGTAGTGTAGTGTAGTGTAGTGTAGTGTAGTGTAGTGTAGTATAGTGTAGTGTAGTATAGTGTAGTGTAGTGTAGTGTAGTGTAGTGTAGTGTAGTGTAGTGTAGTTTAGTGTAGTGTAGTGTAGTGTAGTGCAATGAAGTGTAGTGTAGTGCAATGAAGTGTAGTGTAGTGTAGTGTAGTGTAGTGCAGTGTAGTGCAGTGCAGTGCAGTGCAGTGCAGTGCAATGTAATGTAGTGTAGTGTAGTGTAGTGTAGTGTAGTGTAGTGTAGTGTAGTGTAGTGTAG
>JASPKP010001918.1:10000-25626 GCA_030674155.1 Stramonita haemastoma | reverse complement strand
CTTCACAAAACCTATATCATTCTGTGTGTGTGTGTGTGTGTGTGTGTGTGTGTGTGTGTGTGTGTGGTGTGTGTGTGTGTGTGTGTGTGTCTGTGATATCTAACAATCTATGAGTATGCTGTACCAGTCACGGGCTCTACAGCATACACCATCACATTTCTGTTGATGATGAAGATGAACCTTGAACGTGCACCACAACATACATCACCACATTTCTGTTGATGATGATGAACCTTGAAAGTGCACCACAACATACATCACCACATTTCTGTTGATGATGATGAACCTTGAACGTGCACCACAACATACATCACCACATTTCCACTGCTGAAGGAGTCTTCACAAAACCTATATCATTCTGTGTGTGTGTGTGTGTGTGTGTGTGTGTGTGTGTGTGTGTGTGTGTGTGTGTGTGATATCTAACAATCTATGTGTATGTTGCACCAGACACGGGCACTGCAACATACACCACCACACATTGCACTGCTGAATCTGACTCAGATGGCTCGGTCACGTGCGAAGGATGAAGGATGGACGCATTCCTAATGATCTCCTCTATGGTGAACTTGCCTTTGGCAAGAGAAGCATTGGCCGCCCCGAACTGCACTATGAAGACCTCTGCAAACGTGACATGAGAGTGCTGGACATCAACACAGAAAACTGGGAGGAGGTAGCGGATGACGGCAGCAAATGGTGCAGTGTTCTCCACAAACAGCTGAAGTGTGGTGAAGAAAAGATCCACACCACAGCAAATGAAAAGAGAGCCAAGCGGAGGGCATGTACTCCAGCCACCTCAACAAGCCACATCTGTATCAGATGCAACAGAGACTGACACTCTCGCATTGGACTGACCAGCCACAGCCGGTGTTGCCGCTGAACAAATGACCTCTCCTTTGGCGCAAATTCCATAGTTGACACTAACTGATGGAGGCCTACTACTACTACTCTTCCATAAACTCTGATCAATCTCAACAGAATTGAGCTCTTAATATCATACTCCGTGTGTGTGTGTGTGTGTGTGTGTGTGTGTGTGTGTGTGTGTGCGCGTGTGTGTGTGTGTATGTGTATCTGTGTGTGTCTGTGTGTGTGTCTGTGTGTGTGTGTGTGTGTGTGTGTGTGTGTGTGTGTGTGTGTGTGTGTGTGTGTGTGTGAGATATCTAACAATCAATGTGTATGTTGCACCAGACATGGGCACTGCAACATACACCATCACACATTCCACAGCTGAATCTGTCTTCACACCATCTGGCTGACAACACAAGCCCAAACATGTTGGGCTGACACATCTC
The DNA here is from genome assembly GCA_030674155.1 of Stramonita haemastoma. NCBI lineage: Eukaryota > Metazoa > Mollusca > Gastropoda > Neogastropoda > Muricidae > Stramonita > Stramonita haemastoma. Next base: position 24,337 of record JASPKP010001918.1, on the reverse strand, counting down.
ATCTTACAACTTGACTTACTTGATATATACCTGTGAATTCCCTTGGGGAGATAGGGCTCCAACAACACTCTTCCAACGAACTCGGTTCTGGGAGATCCTCCTCAGCTTGGTGCACGTCATTCCGGCTGCCTTCATCTCTGCTTCAATGCTTCTGCACCAGGTCTGTTTTGGTCGACCTACGTCCCGCTTCCCTTGCGGGTTGCAGTCAAGGGCCTGCCTGGTGCATCTTACAACACTCATCTTTAAAGCCCAACCCTACTCCTTCATGAACATTTCCTCTTCGTTGTATTAGTACCACCAGAATGGAACACATTCAAAATTATACAAACTACTGGTTAACCTTAACTGGCAAGAATTCTGTAACAAAAAGAATTCCATTTCAAAATAGGAGAAATTCTTTAAATCTTGCTAAAGAACTGTAGCAAAAACAATCTGCATCAAAGACGTAAGCTAGCTTTGAGTGCAGAAAACTTGACCATAAGTTTCTTCTTTCAAAGGCAACAACAAGCAAGAAGATGATTTCTACACAACATTACTACAAAACCATAATGCTTACAATTGAATACATTGCTTTTATAACCCTGCATGCCTTACGATATAAAATAAAATTTAAAAAGCAAAAACTAGGAGGGAAATCAGAACTGATACTCAGTATCCTCAATCTGACAAAGCAGATTGTGCCTGCTTCAGCTGTGCTAGTGGTATGTGGTTTGTTTTGTGAGGGGCTGCTGCCATGCACGCATTGTCATTACTTGCCAATACACAATGAAGATTAACAGGTATCACACAAGCAGGGAAAAAACTCAAGGTGAATAAGTGTCTTCTATCAAGAAAAAGGCTACATTCAGCCAGAGTCCACTGAAAAAAAAGCTATAGTCCACTAAAAAAAAATCTTCCATATTTAATCCAAGTCCACTAAAAACACGCAAACTATGTTTTGCAGCAGTCCACTGAAAAAAACTATATTTAGTAAGAGTTCTCTGAAAATAACCCCATATTTAGAAAGAGTCCTCTCAAAAGAAAACAAAAACTATATCAAGCAGGAGCCCACTGAAAACAAAAGAGCTATATTTAACAGGTCTATTTAAAACAAAAATTTATATTCAGCAGAAGTCCACTGAAAAGAAAAAAGACATATTTAGCAGGAGTCCACTGAAAAGAAAAAACAACTATATTGAACAGGAATCCACTGAAAAGACAAACTATACTTAACAAGAGTCCACTTTAACGAAGAACAGCTGAATTCAGCAAGAGTCTTCTGAAAAGAAAAAAGATATATTTAGCAAGAGTCCACTGCAAAGAAGAACAGCTATATTTAGAAAGAGTGTACTCAAAAGAAAAAAGCTATACTTAGCAAGAGTGCACTGTAAACAAAATAGCTATATTTAACTGACTTGACTGCAAAGAAGAAAAGTTATAAAATTACTCGAGCCAACTGAAAACGATGGCAGGTATATTTGGTCGGCGTCTGATGAAGAAAAAATGCCATTAATTTTAGCTAAAGTATATCAAAAATAGAAGAGGCTATTATATTTAGCCAGAGTCCACTGAAAACAAGAAAAGCTATCATATTTAGCCAGAGTCCACTGAAACCAAGACAAAAAATATTTAACCAGAGTCCACTGAAAGCAATGAAAGATATTATTTTTTACCAAAGTCGACAGAAAACAACAACAGTGTGTGTGTGTGTGTGTGTGTGTGTGTGTGTGTGTGTGTGTGTGTGTGTGTGTGTGTGTGTGAAAATGCACATCTGCAGGTCTTATGTTCATCACGTTTCCCTCTGTTTTGCTGTATAAGGAACACATTTTTATTCTGAGTTTTTCAGTGATTAAATCTCTCTCTCTCTCTCTCTCTCTCTCTCTCTCTCTCTCTCTCTCTCTCTCTCTCTCTCTCTCTCTCTCTCATCTCTTCCATTCACTACATTACCACATCTAGTCATGTAGCCAGCAAGATTAACTAACAATACTAACATTTAAAAAAAATATCAACAGCCTATAGGTAAAAATAAAACGACTTACTTGATTTGTGCCTGCCAACATGACATACCTTCTCTTGGGCATCTTACCATCTATTGGAGAGAAGGCTGATATCTTCCCAGTCCAGGTCTTCCAGCTGCTTTGGGAAGATCCACTGTATGCCAGTTCTCCTGCCTGCTGTAGATCATTGCATTATCCAGGCAATCACCAACAGGAAGATGGTTGACAGCGACAAACAGCAGTAACAAACCACTGATTTAAATGGAGAATGGGTTTGTCAGTTTCCCATCATGGATGACGTGACACATGGCATCTTCATACAGCTGTTGGATGATGGTGACGAAGTTTGGTGGGAAGCCATCGTGGTGCATCAGTCTCCAGATGACATCTCTGTCGACGCTGTCCAATGCCTTCTGAAAGTTGACAGAGACTGAAGACAAGAGAATCTGTCGCTCCAGGGACTGCTTGATGATGATGAACCACATTTGCACTGCTGAAGGATTCTTCACAAAACCTATATCATTCTGTGTGTGTGTGTGTGTGTGTGTGTGTGTGTGTGTGGTGTGTGTGTGTCTGTGTGTGTGATATCTAATGATCTATGAGTATGCTGTACCAGTCACGGGCTCTACAGCATACACCACCACATTTCTGTTGATGATGATGATGAACCTTGAACGTGCACCACAACACACATCACCACATTTCCACTGCTGAAGAAGTCTTCACAAAACCTATATCATTCTGTGTGTGTGTGTGTGTGTGTGTGTGTGTGTGAGTGTGTGTGTGTGTGTGTGTGGGGTGTGTGTGTGTGTGTGTGTGTGTGTGTGTGTGTGATATCTAACAATCTATGTGTATGTTGCACCAGACATGGGCACTACAACATACACCACCACACATTGCACAGCTGATTTTGACTCAGATGGCATCGGTCACGTGCGAAGGATGAAGGATGGACGCATTCCTAAAGATCTCCTCTTTCGTGAACTTGCCTTTGGCAAGAGAAGCATTGGCCGCCCCCAACTGCACTATGAAGACCTCTGCAAACGTGACATGAGAGTGCTGGACATCAACACAGAAAACTTGGAGGAGGTAGCGGATGACGGCAGCAAATGGTGCAGTGTTCTCCACAAACAGCTGAAGTGTGGTGAAGAAAAGATCCACACCACAGCAAACAAAAAGAGAGCCAAGCGGAAGTCATGTGCTCCAGCCACCTCAACAAGCCACATCTGCATCAGATGCAACAGAGACTGCCACTCCTGCATTGGACTGACCAGCCACAGCCGGTGTTGCCGCTGAACAAATGACCTCTCCTTTGGCGCGAATTCCATAGTTGACACCAACTGATGGAGGCCTACTACTACTACTCTTCCATAAACTCTGATCAATCTCCACAGAATTGATCTCTTAATATCATACTCTGTGTGTGTGTGTATGTGTGTGTGTGTGTGTTGTGTGTGTGTGTGTGTCTCTGTGTGTGTGTGTGTGCGTATGTGTGTGTGTATGTGTATCTGTGTGTGTCTGTGTGTGTGTCTGTGTGTCTGTGTGTGTGTGTGTGTGTGTGTGTGTGTGTGTGTGTGTGTGTGTGTGTGTGTGTGAGATATCTAACAATCAATGTGTATGTTGCACCAGACACGGGCACTGCAACATACACCATCACACATTCCACAGCTGAATCTGCCTTCACACCATCTGGCTGATAACACAACCGAAGCATGTTGGGCCAACACATCTCGTCTTACAACTTGACTTACTTGATTTATACCTGTGAATTACCTTGGGAACGTAAGGCTCCTACAACACACCTCTAACGAACTCAGTTGTGGGAGATCCTCCTCAGCTTGGTGCACGTCATTCCGGCTGCCTTCTTCTCTGCTTCAATGCTTCTGCGCCAGGTCTGTTTTGGTCGACCTACGTCCCGCTTCCATTGTGGGTTGCAGTCAAGGGCCTGCCTGATGCATCTTACAACACTCGTATTTAAAGCCCAACCCTACTCCTTCATGAACATTTCCTCTTCATTGTATTAGTACCACCAGAATGGAACATATTCAAAATTATACAAACTACAGGTGAACATTAACTAGCAAGAATTTTCTAACAAAAAGAATTCCATTTCAAAATAGGAGAAATTTTTTTAATCTTGCTAGAGAAATATAGCAAAAAAACAATCTGCATCAAAGACGTCAGCTAGCTTTGAGGGCAGAAAACTTGACAATAAGTTTCTTCTTTCAAAGACAACAACAAGCAAGAAGATGATTTCTACACAACATTACTACAAAACCATAATGCTTACAATTGAATACATTGCTTTTATAACCCTGCATGCCTTACGATATAAAATAGTTTTTTTTTAAAGCAAAACCTAGGAGGGAAATCAAAACTGATACTCAGTATCCTCAATCTGACAAAGCAGATTGTGCCCGCTCCTGTGCGCCTTGTTGGCGCACAGAAAACGCTCCCATCCGGGGGTCCAAACTACCAACCCCCGGATCCAAAGAAAAACCAGCCCCTCCCCCAAAACCAGGCGAGGGCTGGAGAACGGTCCCCTCCGGTGCCTGTAGAGGAGCCGAGGTGGTGGTGGTGGTGGCGGGGGAGCAAAAGTCGCCCCCCAAGATAAAGGTGGTCAAATATCTCTTGGACAGGCCGAAGAAAGCCGAGAAAGACTTTCTGCATGAAAGTCGGTTCTCCATGCTTTCTGGGGAAATGTTGGAGATGGAATGACCACAGTAGTTTTTTATGACTAATATTTTACAAAGGAACGTTCGCGGTCTGGCGTCCAACAGGGAGGAGCTGCAGATTCTCTGCCGGGACCACAGACCGGCCGTGGTTGCACTCCAGGAGACGCTTTTAAAGGAGGGAAAAGATTTTAATTTGTCCGGTTTTACCTCCATCCATGAAAGGGCCAAGCCCACCAAGCGTGGAACCTCCGGGGGGGTGAGCTTGCTCATCAGAGATTCCTTGTTGTACAGCTGTGTTGTCCTCGACACTCCTCTCCAGGCGGTGGCCGCTAGGGTCACGCTGCACAAGACAGTCATGGTCTGCAGCATCTACCTGTCTCCGTCGGTGGCGGTGAGGAAGGCGGACTTGGTGTCGTTGGTTCGGCAGTTGTCTCCCCCCTTCCTGTTGCTGGGGGACTTCAACAGGCATTCCCCCCTTTGGGGAAGCAAAAAGTCGTCCGCGAGGGGCCTCCTCCTTGAGGAGGTTTTTCTGGATCAGAAGCTGTGCGTGCTGAACGGCAAGGTTCCTACTTATCTGCATTCCTCAAATGGTACGCTGTCGTGTCTTGATCTGTCAGTCTGCGATCCCTCGTTGGTCTTGGACTTTCGGTGGGAAGTGCGTGACGATCTGACGAGCGGATTTCCTTTTGCTGAATGGTTTTTCCTGACTGAGCTACATGTTCTTTACCTTGCAGCTTCAGAGCCTTTCTAACGTTCTTTTTCCACGTTTGTGGGTTGGCAGAACGTTTCCTTGACAGTTTCTTTTTTGGTGGGGTGTTGTAGAGGCCTTGCTTTCTTGGGGTGGAATGCTGCTGAGGAGACCGTGGAGATGCATGGCTTGCTGAAGTGTCAGGGAAGGTGTCATTCTGTGTCACACCGCTAGAGTCATAGCTGGACTGCTCTGTGGGCTGCAGAATGAACATGCAGGCATCATAGTGTTGAGGGTCGCATAGAAACAGGGCAAGACTGATATTGGGTTTTGTCAATTCTCCTGCGTCCTTGTTTATCGGCTCCACACTGAGTGTAGACCCCCGGCTTGTGAAGATCTCCACATGCCTTTTGGTCCATTCTGCCAGGACCAGTGGCAAGAGATCGGCAATGCTTGTGGACCATCTGCCTTCAGTCCGGAGATCCTTGATGGAATCGATGTAGGCAGTGTTGTCCATGCCACGCGCCTCAGCCCCTAGAAATGGCATGAACAGCTGCCTCTCTGTCATGAGAAGATCACACAGCTTGGCCCGTAGTTCACTCGCTGTTGCGCCTTTGATATGTGTCACTGCAGCTTCAAAAAAGCAATTGCCATCAGCTTTGATTGGAACGCCAACGTATCCATTTGATCCAAGGATGTTGTCAAGTGAGGTTTGGTGGGCCAATGTCTCTTTTTGACAATTTTTAGCCTCTTCCAAGCTCGCATGTTTTCCTGTATCAAGTGCATTGTCGGCTGATTGTTTCACTTTATTAATAAGTGGCTCATCATCACTTGAACACTCAGTCCTGTATTTGCGTCTGAGAGCAGACAACGGCTCATCCTCCTCCTCCTCGTCCTCAATTGGGAGCACTGCCTCCTCCAGCTGATAGTCAGCTCCTTCTGCCATTGACACCGTGGCTGTAAACAGCAAAACAGTTGCATCAGCTAATGAACATATTACTTAAATAATAAAACTATCTCTATTACCTAAACAATAAAACTCTCTCTTTCTCTCTCTCACACACTTACACACGCATACACACACATACATACACACATGCGTAACATATAACATCGCTTGAATTACACACACACACACACACACACACACACACACACACACACACACACACACACACACACACACACATACACACACACACAAAACACTAGCACAACACCACACACACACACACACACACACACACACACACACACACACACGCGTGCGCGTTACTTATATAATAGCGCTTGTAATACAGACGAACACACACGTGCAGAGTGATAAGATTATTGAGAGAGAGAGAGAGAGAGAGAGAGAGGAGAGAGAGAGAGAGAGAGAGAGAGAGAGAGAGAGAGAGAGAGAGAGAGAGAGAGAGATAGAGAGAGAGAGAGAAGAGAGAGAGAGAGAGAGAGAGAGAGAGAAGAGAGGATAGAGAGAGAGAGAGAGAGAGAGAGAGAGAACTTGACTTGACTTGACTTGACTTGACTTGACTTGACTTGACTTGACTTGACTTGAATCATCATCATCATCCTTTATACCCAGTGGCGTGTAGGGCAGCAACAATCTTCTGTGTTACTGTTTCTGTAACGTACTATTTTTTACGAGACAGGGTTGTTAGCCCTGTGCCCAACCCCCAACCTGGAGGGCCAGCCCTCAACCTGGAGGACCAGGCTTTTTTCTGTTGGGGTGTGCTTTCCCCACATATGACAGGTAGTACCAGTTTAGCATGGATTACTGGTAGCAGGCAAGCCTGACCTTACAAGTGAGACACTCCTTAGTCGCCTTTTACGACATGCCTGGCAGGGAACAGCAGTCCTATTCTCAGCTTGCTTAGCAAACTTCCTGGGTACTGCACGGGGGACAAATACACTCACAGACGCATATATGCACGCACACAGACACACACAATATCCTACACATACACACACATGCGCACACACACGAGCTCTTGCATATGCACACACTCACACACGCGCAGATACACACATACACGCATACGCGCGAACACACACACACCTATACACACGCACACACATAAACACCAGCTCTATTGACAGCACTCACTTTCATAAACTGATGACAAACTTCCGTAAAATGATGGCACACGCGACGTAGATTGAATGCACACACTTCCGTAAACTGATGGCACATTTCTGCAAAATGATGGCACACGCGAGGTAGATTGAATGAATACACTTCCCTAAACTGATGGCACACTTCCGTAAACTGATGGCACACGTGGCGTAGATTAAATGCACACACTTCCGTAAACTTATGGCACACTTCCGTAAAATGATGGCACACGCGAGTTAGATTGAATGCGCACACTTCCGTAAACTGATGTCACACTTCCTTAAAATGATGCCACACGCGAGGTAGATTGAATGCACACACTTCCGTAAACTGATGGTACACTTCCGTAAACTGATGGCACACTTCTGTAAACTGATGGCACACGGGAGGTACATTGAATGCACACACTTTAGAAAACTGTCAGCACACACCTGCAAAACTGATGGCACATACTAGGTAGACTGAATGCGCACACTGCTGTAAACTAATAGCACATATCAGGTAGATTAAATGCACAAAGTTCCCAAAACTGATGGCACAAACATGCTACATTGAAGGCACACACAGCCATAAACTGATGGCACACACTCTGTAGATTGAATGCACACAGTTCCGCAAACTGACAGACTATTTCCAAAAACTAATGACACACGTTAAGTAGACTTAATGCACACACTGCCATAAACACTTCCGTAAAATGATGGCACATGCGAGATAGATTCAATGCACACACGTCCGTAAACTCACGGCACACTTCCTTAAAATGATGGCACACGCGAGGTAGATTGAATGCACACACTTCCACAAACTGAAGGCACACTTCCGTAAAATGATGGCACACGCGAGATAGATTATTCTTTTATATCGAGGATAATGGAATAAGCACTCATGTGCTTTTTTTTTTTACATCAATTCCCCGTGTGGATGCAGTTTTGTAAATGTCATCTGTTCCACCGGCACACAATGGTCTACTCTTACAAAAAGCGGAAGAGGATTTAACATGTGTGCAAGATGTTCTGCATGCGTTCGCACACGGTCCTTGGTTTAAAGTCTCATACGAAGGACTTTTGGGGAGAGTGGAGTCAGCACTGATGTTAACTCCAGGAGAAAAATCTCCTCGACTGGATTCGAACCCGGGTCGTCAAATTACCAGCAAAATGTTCTGACCACGAGGCTATCAATCTCCCGAGAGAGAGAGGGAGAGAGAGAGAGAGTGAAACTGAGACAGAGACAGAGACAGTGACAGAAACATAAAACATCATTACCTTTTGAGATAAATGCGGTGAAAAATGGCTGGAAAATGGCTGGAAAATCCAACTGGGAAAGTGTGTTATTGTTATCATTATTATTATAAGCTAGATTTGGATTCAGAAAGTGAGTGTATGGATACTGAATACTAACAATGCTTAATCCAACAGAGAATACATAAAAAATCCAACCATTGTCTAACCAACCAACAAACCAATCAAATAACCAACCAACCAACCAACCAAATAACCAACCAACCAACCAACCAAATAACCAACCAACCAACCAACCAACCAACCAACCAACCAGATAACAAGCTAGCCAACCAATCAACCAGCCAACCAACCAACAAAATAACCAGCCAACCAGATAACCAGCCAGCCAGCCAACCAACCAACCAACTAACCAGCCAACCAACCAACCAACCAACCAACCAGATAGCCAGTCAACCAACCAACCAACAAACCAACCACCCAACTATCAAACCAGGCAACCAGCCACCCACTACACAGACAAACAAAACAGAACAAACACACCAGACTGCATATAAAGGCATAAAACTAGCCTGAAACTCTGCTGCTGTGCACGTTGTGGTGTCGTTGCTCCTTGCATGTAAGTGACAGACCAGTCCTTGTTCTCAGGAATCACACTTGTGTCGTTTCACCCCTCGTCGTTTCTTGAAAGGCAACGATGGCCATCTGCAGTCTGCTCAGTTTTCCGTTGATGACAGCTGTCTTTAGAGCATCGGTTAATTCCTGCAGGTTGTCAGAACGTTCCATGTGCCTAATGTCAGTGCTGATAGCACAAGCCTAAACATGTTGGGCTGACACATCTTGATTTATACCTGTGAATTCCCTTGGGAACATACGGCTCCAACAACACACCTCCAATGAACTCGGTTGTGGGAGATCCTCCTCAGCTTGGTGCACGTCATTCCGGCTGCCTTCGTCTCTGCTTCAATGCTTCTGTGCCAGGTCTGTTTTTGTCGACCTATGTCTCGCTTCCCTTGCAGGTTGCAGTCAAGGGCCTGCCTGGTGCATCTTACAACACTCATATTTAAAGCCCAACACTACTCCTTCATGAACATTTCCTCTTCGTTGTATTAGTACCACCAGAATGGAACACATTCAAAATTATACAAGTTACTGGTTAACCTTAACTGGCAAGAATTCTCTAACAAAAAAAATTCCATTTCAAAATAGGAGAAAAACATTAAATCTTGCTAGAGAACTGAAGTAAAAACAATCTGCATCAAAGACTAAGCTAGCTTTGAGGGCAGAAAACTTGACAATAAGTTTCTTCTTTCAAAGGCAACAACAAGCAAGAAGATGATTTCTACACAACATTACTACAAAACCATAATGCTTACAATTGAATACATTGCTTTTATCACCCTACATGCCTTACGATATAAAATAAAAATTAAAAAGCAAAAACTAGGAGGGAAATCAGAACTGATACTCAGTATCCTCAATCTGACAAAGCAGATTGTGCCTGCTTCAGCTGTGCTTGTGTTTTATGGTTTGTTTTGTGAGGGGCTGCTGCCATGCACACATTGTCATTACTTGGCAATACACAATGAAGATTAACAGGTACCACACAAGCAGGGAAAAGACTCAAAGTGAATGAGTGTCTTCTATCAAAAAAAAGGCTACATTCAGCAACAGTCCACTGAAAAAAAGATATAGTCCACTAAAAAAAAAAGCTGCCATATTTAATCCAAGTCCACTGAAAACACACAAGCTGTATTTAGCAGCAGTCCACTGGAAAAAAAAAACCTATATTTAGTAAGAGTCCTCTAAAAATAACCTCATATTTAGAAAGAGTCTTCTCAAAACAAAACAAAACGATATTAAGCAGGAGTCCACTGAAAACAAAAAAGCTATACTGAACAGGTCTATTTAAAACAAAAAGCTATATTCAGCAGGAGTCCATTGAAAAGAAACAAAAAACTATATTCAACAGGAGTCCACTGAAAAAAAAGAACAATATTGAAGAAGAGTCCACTGAAAAGAAAAACTATATTTAACAAGAGTCCACTTTAACGAAGAACAGCTGAATTCAGCAAGAGTCTACTGAAAAGAAAAAGCTATATTTAGCAGGAGTCCACTGCAAAGAAGAACAGCTACATTTAACTGAGTTCACTGAAAAAGAAGAAAAGTTATAAAATTGCTGGAGCCAACTGAAAATGATGGCAGGTATATTAGGTCACCGTCTGATGAAGAAGAAATGCTATTATCATCATGTTTCCCTCTGTTTTGCTGTATAAAGAACACATTTTTTATTCTGAGTTTTTTCAGTGATTAAATCTCTTCTCTCTCTCTCTCTCTCTTCTCTCTCTCTCTCTCTCTCTCTCTCCTCTCTCTCTCTCTATCTCTCTCTCTCCTCTCTCTCTCTCTCTCTCTCTCTCTCTCTCTCTCTCTCTCTCTGTCTCTCTGTCTCATCTCTTCCATTCACTACATTACCACATCTAGTCATGCAGCCAGCGAGATTAACTAACCATACTAACATTTAAAAAAAAATATCAACAGCCTATAGGCAAATATAAAACGACTTACTTGATTTGTGCCTGCCAACATGACATACCTTCTCTTGGGCATCTTACCATCTATTGGAGAGAAGGCTGATATCTGCCAAGTCCAGGTCTTCCAGCTGCTTTGTGAAGATCCACTGTATGCCAGTTCTCCTGCCTGCTGTAGATCGTTGCATTATCCTGTCACCCACCAACAGGAAGATGGTTGACAGCAACAAACAGCAGTAACAAACCACTGATTGAAATGGAGAATGGGTTTGTCAGTTTCCCATCATGGATGAATTGACACATGGAATCTTCATACAACTGTTGGATGATGGTGACGAAGTTTGGTGGGAAGCCATAGTGGTGCATCAGTCTCCAGATGACATCTCTGTTGACGCTGTCCAATGCCTTCTGAATGTTGACAAAGACTGAAGACAAGAGAATGTGTCGCTCCAGGGACTGCTCAATGATGATGAACCACATTTGCTCTGCTGAAGGATTCTTCACAAAACCTATATCATTCTCTGTTTGTGTGTGTGTGTGTGTGTGTGTGTGTGTGTGTGTGTGTGTGTGTTGTGTGTGTTGTGTGTGTGTGTGTGTGTGTTTGTGTGTGTGTGTGTGTGTGATATCTGACGATCTATGAGTATGCTGTACCAGTCACAGGCTCTACAGCATACACCACCACATTTCTGTTGATGATGATGATAAACCTTGAACGTGCACCACAACATACATCACCACATTGCCACTGCTGAAGAAGTCTTAACAGAACCTATATCATTCTGTGTGTGTGTGTGTGTGTGTGTGTGTGTGTGTGAGAGAGAGAGAGAGAGAGAGAGAGAGAGAGAGACAGAGACAGAGAGACAGAGAGAGAGATATCTAACAATCCCTGTGTATGTTGCACCAGACACGGGCACTGCAACATACACCACCACATATTGCACTGCTGAATCTGACTCAGATGGCTCGGTCACGTGCGAAGGATGAAGGATGGACGCATTCCTAAAGATCTCCTCTCTGGTGAACTTGCCTTTGGCAAGAGAAGCAATGGCTGCCCCCAACTGCACTATGAAGACCTCTGCAAACGTGACATGAGAGCGCTGGACATCAACACAGAAAACTTGGAGGAGGTAGCGGATGACGGCAGCAAATGGCGCAGTGTTCTCCACAAACAGCTGAAGTGTGGTGAAGAAAAGATCCACACAGCAGCAAATGAAAAGAGAGCCAAGAGGAAGGCATGTACTCCAGCCATCTCAACAAGTCACATCTGCATCAGATGCAACAGAGACTGCAACTCCCGCATTGGACTGAGCAGCCACAACCGGTGTTGCCGCTGAACAAATGACCTCTCCTTTGGCGCGAATTCCATAGTTGACACCAACTGATGGAGGCCTACTACTACTACTCTTCCATAAACTCTGATCAATCTCCACAGAATTGATCTCTTAATATCGTACTGTGTGTGTGTGTGTGTGTGTGTGTGTGTGTGTGTGTGTGTGTGTGTGTGTATCTGTGTGTGTCTGTGTGTGTGTTTGTGTGTGTGTGTGTGAGATATCTAACAATCAATGTGTATGTTGCACCAGACACGGGCACTGCAACATACGCCATCACACATTCCACAGCTGAATCTGTCTTCACACGATCTGGCTGACAACACAAGCCCAAGCATTTTGGGCTGACACATCTCATCTTACAACTTGACTTACTTGATAAATACCTGTGAAATCCCTTGGGGAGATAGGGCTCCAACAACACTCTTCCAACGAACTCGGTTGTGGGAGATCCTTCTCAGCTTGGTGCACGTCATTCCGGCTGCCTTCGTCTCTGCTTCAATGCTTCTGCACCAGGTCTGTTTTGGTCGACCTATGTCCCGTTTCCCTTGCGAGTTGCAGTCAAGGGCATGCCTGGTGCATCTTACAACACTCATATTTAAAGCCCAACCCTACTCCTTCATGAACATTTCCTCTTCGTTGTATTAGTACCACCAGAATGGAACACATTCAAAATTATACAAACTACTGGTTAACCTTAACTGGCAAGAATTCTCTAACAAAAAGAATTCCATTTCAAAATAGGAGAAAAACATTAAATCTTGCTAGAGAACTGAAGAAAAACAATCTGCATCAAAGACGTAAGCTAGCTTTGAGTGCAGAAAACTTGACCATAGGTTTCTTCTTTCAAAGACAACAACAAGCAAGAAGATGATTTCTACACAACATTACTACAAAACCATAATGCTTACAATTGAATACATTGCTTTTATCACCCTGCATGCCTTACAATATAAAATAAAATTTAAAAAGCAAAAACTAGGAGGGAAATCAGAACTGATATCAGTATCCTCAATCTGACAAAGCAGATTGTGCCTGCTTCAGCTGTGCTTGTGTTTTATGGTTTGTTTTGTGAGGTGGCTGCTGCCATGCACACATTGCCACCACTTGGCAATTCACAATGAAGATTAACAGGTACCACACAAGCAGGGAAAAAACTCAAAGTGAATGAGTGTCTTCTATCAAGAAAAAGGCTACATTCAACCATATATTTAATCCAAGTCCACTGAGAACACACAAGCTATATTTCGCAGCAGTCCACTGAAAAAACTATATTTAGTAAGAGTTCTCTGAAAACAAAAAAGCTATATTTAACAGATCTAGTTAAAAGAAAAAGTTATATTCAGCAGGAGTCCACTGAAAAGAAAAAAAAGTTATATTCAGCAGGTGTCCACTGAAAAGAAAAAAACCCATATTTAGAAGAAAAAAATATTTATATATAAAGCAGGAGTCCACTGAAAACAAAAAAGCTATATTTAAATGGTCTAGTTAAAATAAAAAGTTATATTCAGCAGGAGTCAACTGAAAATAAAAAAGACATATTTAGCAGGAGTCCACTGAAAAGAAAAAGAACTGTATTGAACAGGAATCCACTGAAAAGAAAAACTATATTTAACAAGAGTCCACTTTAATGAAGAACAGCTGAATTCAGCAAGAGTCTACTGAAAAGAAAAAACCTATATTCAGTAAGAGTCCACTGCAAAGAAGAACAGCTATATTTAGGAAGAGTGTACTCAAAGAAAAAAGCTATACTTAGCAAGAGTGCACTGTAAACAAAATATCTAT
>JASPKP010001918.1:0-7500 GCA_030674155.1 Stramonita haemastoma | reverse complement strand
TCTGTTTTGGTCGACCTACGTCCCGCTTCCATTGTGGGTTGCAGTCAAGGGCCTGCCTGATGCATCTTACAACACTCGTATTTAAAGCCCAACCCTACTCCTTCATGAACATTTCCTCTTCATTGTATTAGTACTACCAGAATGGAACACATTCAAAATTATACAAACTACTGGTGAACATTAACTTGCAAAAATTTTCTAACAAAACGAATTCCATTTCAAAATAGGCGAAATACTTTAAATCTTGCTAGAGAAATATAGGAAAAACTATCTGCATCAAAGACGTAAGCTAGCTTTGAGTGCAGAAAACTTGACAATAAGTTTCTTCTTTCAAAGACAACAACAAGCAAGAAGGTGATCTCTACACATCATTACTACAAAACCATAATGCTTACAATTGAATACATTGCTTTTATAACCCTGCATGCCATACGATATAAAATAAATTTTTAAAAAAGCAAAACCTATGAGGGAAATCAGAACTGATACTCAGTATCCTCAATCTGACAAAGCAGATTGTGCCCGCTCCTGTGCGCCTTGGTGGAGCACAGAAAACGCCAGCTCCCATCCGGGGGTCCAAACTGCCGACCCCCGGATCAAAAGAAAAACCAGCCCCTCCCCCAAAACCAGGCGAGGGCTGGAGAACGGTCCCCTCCGGTGCCTGTAGAGGAGCCAAGGTGGTGGTTGTAGCGACGGGGGAGCAAAAGTCGCCCCCCAAGAAAAAGGTGGTCAAATATCTCTCGGACAGGCCAAAGAAAGCAGAGAAAGACTTTCTGCACGAAAGTCGGTTCTCCGTGCTTTCTGGGGATACATCGGAGATGGAATGACCAGAGTAGTTTTTTATGACTAATATTTTACAATGGAACGTTCGCGGTCTGGCGTCCAACAGGGAGGAGCTGCAGCTTTCTGTGCCGGGACCACAGACCGGCCATGGTTGCACTCCAGGAGACGCTTTTAAGGGAGGGAAAAGATTTGAATTTATCCGGTTTTAGCTCCATCCATGAAAGGGCCAAGCCCACCGAGCGTGGAACCTCCGGGGGGGTGAGCTTGCTCATCAGAGATTCCTTGTTGTACTGCTGTGTGGTCCTTGACACTCCTCTACAGGCGGTGGCCGCTAGGGTCACGCTGCACAAGACAGTCATGGTCTGCAGCATCTACCTGTCTCCCTCGGTGGCGGTGAGGAAGACAGACTTGGTGTCGTTGGTTTGGCAGTTGCCTCCCCCCTTCCTGTTGCTGGGGGACTTCAACGGTCATTCCCCCCTTTGGGGAAGCAAACAGTTGTCCGCGAGGAGCCTCCTCCTTGAGGAGGTTTTTCTGGATCAGAACCTGTGCGTGCTGAACGGCAAGGTTCCTACTTATCTGCATTCCTCAAACGGTACGCTGTCGTGTCTGGATCTGTCAGTCTGCGATCCCTTGTTGGTCTTGGACTTTCTGTGGGAAGTGCGTGATGATCTGCACGGCAGCGACCATTTTCCGGTGGTCTTGGCACAGAGTGGGGCGGCAGAGGAAGCCTGTACGCAGAGGTTCTGACGTCAGGAGGGCCAACTGGGATGCCTTCAGGGCCGATCTTGTTTCCAGGATGGACGAGGAGGCTGTCTTTTCTGCGCAAGAGTCCAGCAGAGGCACTGACGTCGTGCGTGTGTTCAGGCTGCGAGGCAGTCGGTTCCCAGGACCAAGCGGTTGACCCGTGGGAGGCCAGGGTGCCCTGTTCGATGAGAAATGCAGGGCGGTCAGGAAGGAACGCAAACAAGGTGCAGCGTCGGGTCAGGGCAACAACCGTCCTCTCCTCCTCGTCCTCCTGGGGAGCATGCCTCCTCCGGCTGAAAGTCAGCTCCTTCTGCCATTGACACCACGGCTGTAAACAACAAAACAGTTGCATCAGCTCATGAACATATTACTTAAATAATAAAACTATCTCTATTACTTAAACAATAAAACTCTCTCTCTCTCTCTCACACATACTTACACACACATACAATACATACACACATGCATAACATATAACATCGCTTGAATTACACACACACACACACACACACACACACACACACACACACACACACAAACACACACACACACACATCAACACAACCACACACACACACACACAAACACACACACACACACACACACACCCACACACAAACGCCGCAGCGCGTGCGTGTGTAACTTATATAATCAGCGCTTTAATACAGACGAACACACACGTGCAGAGTGATAAAATTATGGAGAGAGGAGAGAGAGAGAGAGAGTGAGAGAGAGAGAGAGAGAGAGAGAGAGACTGACTTGACTTGACTTGACTTGACTTGACTTGACTTGACTTGACTTGACTTGACTTGAGACTTGACTTGACTTGACTTGACTTGACTTGACTTGACTTGATTGACTTGACTTGAACTTGACTTGATGACTTGAATCATCATCATCATCCTTTACACCCAGTGGTGTGTAGGGCAGCAACAATCTTCTGTGTTGCTGTTTCTGTAACGTACTGTTTTTTACGAGACAGGGTTGTTAGCCCTGTGCCCAACCCCCAACCTGGAGGGCCAGCCCTCAACCTGGAGGACCAGGCTTTTTCTGTTGGGGTGTGCTTTCCCCACATATGACAGGTAGTACCAGTTTAGCATGGATTACTGGTAGCAGGCAAGCCTGACCTGACAAGTGAGACCCTCCTTAGTCGCCTTTTACGACATGCCTGGCAGGAACAGCAGTCCTATTCTCAGCTTGCTTAGCAAACTTCCCGGGTACTGCACGGGGGACAAATACACTCACAGACGCATATATGCACGCACACAGACACACACAATATCCTACACATACACACACATGCGCACACACACGAGCTCTGCATACGCACACACTCACACACGCGCAGATACACACATACACGCATACGCGCGCACACACACACACCTATACACACGCACACACATAAACACCAGCTCTATTGACAGCACTCACTTCCATAAACTGATGACACACTTCCGTAAAATGATGGCACACGCTACGTAGATTGAATTCACACACTTCCGTAAACTGATGGCACATTTCCGCAAAATGATGGCACACGCGAGGTAGATTGAATGAATACACTTCCCTAAACTGATGGCACACTTCCGTAAACTGATGGCACACGTGGCGTAGATCGAATGCACACACTTCCGTAAACTTATGGCACACTTCTGTAAAATGATGGCACACGCGAGGTAGATTGAATGCGCACACTTCCGTAAACTGATGGCACACTTCCGTAAAATGATGCCACACGCGAGGTAGATTGAATGCACACACTTCCGTAAACTGATGGTACACTTCCGTAAACTGATGGCACACTTCTGTAAACTGATGGCACACGGGAGGACATTGAATGCACACACTTTAGAAAACTGTCAGCACACACCTGCAAAACTGATGGCACATACTAGGTAGACTGAATGCGCACACTGCTGTAAACTAATAGCACATATCAGGTAGATTAAATGCACAAAGTACCCAAAACTGACGGCACAAACATGCTACATTGAAGGCACACACAGCCATAAACTGATGGTACACACTCTGTAGATTGAATGCACACAGTTCCGCAAACTGACAGACTATTTCCAAAAACTAATGGCACACGTTAAGTAGACTTAATGCACACACTGCCATAAACACTTCCGTAAAATGATGGCACACGCGAGATAGATTGAATGCACACACGTCCGTAAACTCACGGCACACTTCCGTAAAATGATGGCACACGCGAGGTAGATTGAATGCAAACACTTCCGTAAACTGATGGCACACTTCGTAAAATGATGGCACACGCAAGATAGATTATTCTTTTATATCGAGGATGATGGAATAAGCACTCATGTGCTTTTTTTTTTTTACATCAATTCCCCGTGTGCATGCAGTTTTGTAAATGTCATCTGTTCCACCGGCACACATGGTCTACTCTTACGAAAAGCGGAAAGGATTTAACATGTGTGCAAGATGTTCTGCATGCGTTCGCACACGGGCCTTGGTTTAAAGTCTCATACGAAGGACTTTTGGGGAGAGTGGAGTCAGCACTGATGTTAACTCCAGGAGAAAAATCTCCTCGACTGGATTCGAACCCGGGTCGTCAAATTACCAGCAAAATGTTCTGACCACGAGGCTATCAATCTCCCGAGAGAGAGAGGGAGAGAGAGACAGTGAAACTGAGACAGAGACAGAGACAGTGACAGAAACATAAAACATCATTACCTTTTGAGATAAATGCGATGAAAAATGGCTGGAAAATCCAACTGGGAAAGTGTGTTGCTTCTTCAACTGAAAATCGCAAAATAGGAAGAACAAAGGCTGGATAATTCGACTGAGAAAATGTGTTGCTTCTTCAAATGAAAATGGGAAGAAAACTGCTGTGTCCAGAAAATCGTCCCTAGTAGTGGGAACCAAATTAAGGAGCCATTCCCACACTGAAAATGTTGATAGTACCAACCAACAGGTGCCAGATGCACATATCTCAACACCAAGTTTACACTAGCAGACCGCCGATGCTACCTGCTACAAGTCGGTATCTTGCACTTGCTATGTTTTGGCCAGTGGGAAGAGATGATTCATTAAGAAAACTTGTTTGCTATAACTCCGGAAGTTGAGAATCTGAGTTCTAGCAGTACTCTGCCAGGCAAATGCGTCCTTTTCTGACACTGCTATAAGTCAGGATAGCAAGATACGTACATTTAGCATTTCACACTTGTGTGTTGACCGGTAAAACAAAGCAAGCTATAAGTCTGTAACTTTACTTAAGTAATTTTTGCTGTCAAAAGAACCATGGATATAAGATAATTGATTTAGGTTTTAATTGATAACTCAATCAATTTTACTAAAAACGATAATCTGACATCTCCATCGGAAAGAGCGAGTCCAAATCTATCAGAAGAGTATAAAATCTGAAAATTGAAAAAAATCGAGTTACTGACTTCTAGCAGTCAGCCCTCGATTTGCCTCGGGGGACGCTTTGGTCACCGACAGGGAGGGGTGGCTAATCTGCTGGCCGCCACCTTGAGGGCAAAGTCGTCGTCGGAAACGAAAACCCAGGAGTTCCTGAACACGAAGCGGCATCGGGAGAGAGTGCCTTTGGCTTTTGCGTCCAGCGATGAGGAAGTCTACAACCTGCCGTTTTCTTTCCCGGAGCTGAAGAGCGCCTTGCAGTCTTGCGGCGAGACTTCGGCGGGCCCGCAAGAGGTACATTATGGCCTTCTGAGGCACCTTCCGGAGGTATGTCTGCGGACCCTCTTAGGGTTTACAACCGGATCTGGATGACGGGGTTTTTTCCCCCATCCTGGGAGATGGCCTGCGTCGTCCCTATCCCAAAACCCGGCAAGGACCTTAAGGACCCCGGCAATTACAGGCCCATCGCACTCACCAGCTGCTTTGTAAGGTGATGGAAAAAATGGTCAACAGCCACCTGGTGTGGCATCTGGAGGCAAAGGGTCTTCTGGCCAGGGAGCAGTGCGGTTTCCGCAAGAATCGTTGCACCGTGGACCACCTGGTCCGCCTCAAGATGACAGTCTGGAAGTCTTTGTCAACGGGCGGCAGTGGTGGCTGTTTTTTTTACCTCGAGAAGGCTTATTACACCACCCCACTGTCACAGTCGTTCACATCCAGCTCCTCCAGACGGTCCACCTGGCTGGCCAAGGTCAGGCAGGTTGTTGTAGAAGGGGTGGTGCTCCTCTGGAATCACACCTAAGCGACACAGGGAAAGCAGGTCTCGCTTCTTGGCCGAGGATCAAAGGATGTTGTCAAGTGAGGTTTGGTGGGCCAATGTCTCTTTTTGACAATTTTTAGCCTCTTCCAAGCTCGCATGTTTTCCAGTATCAAGTGCATCGTCAGCTGATTGTTTCACTTTATTAATAAGTGGCTCATCATCACTTGAACACTCAGTCCTGTATTTGCGTCTGAGAGCAGACAACGGCTCGTCCTCCTCCTCCTCGTCCTCACTGGGGAGCACTGCCTCCTCCAGCTGATAGTCAGCTCCTTCCGCCATTGACACCACGGCTGTAAACAACAAAACAGTTGCATCAGCTAATGAACATATTACTTAAATAATAAAACTATCTCTATTACTTAAACAATAAAACTCTCCTCTCTCTCTCATCACACACTTACACACACATACACACACATACATACACACATGCGTAACATATAACATCGCTTGAATTACACACACACACACACACACACACACACACACACACACACACACACACACACACATACACACACACACACACAAAACAACACACACAAACACACACACACACACACACACACACACACACACACACACACACACACACACACACACCGCGCGTAACTTATATAATAGCGCTTGTAATACAGACAAATACACACGTGCAGAGTGATAAGATTATGAGAGAGAGAGAGAGAGAGGAGAGAGAGAGAGAGAGGAGAGAGAAGAGAGAGAGAGAGGAAAGAGACGATGACTTGACTTGACTTGACTTGACTTGACTTGACTTGACTTGACTTGACTTGACTTGACTTGACTACTTCGAATCATCATCATCATCCTTTACACCCAGTGGTGTGTAGGGCAGCAACAATCTTCTGTGTTGCTGTTTCTGTAACGTACTGTTTTTTACGAGACAGGGTTGTTAGCCCTGTGCCCAACCCCCAACCTGGAGGGCCAGCCCTCAACCTGGAGGACCAGGCTTTTTTCTGTTGGGGTGTGCTTTCCCCACATATGACAGGTAGTACCAGTTTAGCATGGATTACTGGTAGCAGGCAAGCCTGACCTGACAAGTGAGACCCTCCTTAGTCGCCTATTACGACATGCCTGGCAGGGAACAGCAGTCCTATTCTCAGCTTGCTTAGCAAACTTCCCGGGTACTGCACGGGGGACAAATACACTCACAGACCATATATGCACGCACACAGACACACACAATATCTACACATACACACACATGCGCACACACATGAGCTCTGCATAAGCACACACTCACACA
This sequence comes from Stramonita haemastoma, assembly GCA_030674155.1. Classification (NCBI taxonomy): domain Eukaryota; kingdom Metazoa; phylum Mollusca; class Gastropoda; order Neogastropoda; family Muricidae; genus Stramonita; species Stramonita haemastoma. Next base: position 502 of record JASPKP010001918.1, on the reverse strand, counting down.
CGCGCAGATACACACATACAGCATACGCGCGCACACACACACACCTATACACACGCACACACATAAACACCAGCTCTATTGACAGCACTCACTTCCATAAACTGATGACACACTTCCGTAAAATGATGCACACCAACGTAGATTGAATGCACACACTTCCGTAAACTGATGGCACATTTCCGCAAAATGATGGCACACGCGAGGTAGATTGAATGAATACACTTCCCTAAACTGATGGCACACTTCCGTAAACTGATGGCACACGTGGCGTAGATTGAATGCACACACTTCCGTAAACTTATGGCACACTTCCGTAAAATGATGGCACACGCGAGGTAGATTGAATGCGCACACTTCCGTAAACTGATGGCACACTTCCGTAAAATGATGCCACACGCACGTAGATTGAATGCACACACTTCCGTAAACTGATGGTACACTTCCGTAAACTGATGGCACACTTCTGTAAACTGATGGCACACGGGAGGTACATTGAATGCAC